>CM051503.1:3632385-3664079 GCA_028031935.1 Paedocypris micromegethes | reverse complement strand
AAAAAAAAAAAAAAAAAACCAGAAATGCGCCAGTCTGTCTCTGACAACTGTGTGTGTATGTGTGTTGTTAGAAAAGCTTCGCTTTCTACGTAGGAGTGCAAGAAAACGTCAAGCCTTGAGGAAAGGTCACTACACACACATACTGTCACTATAGCTGAAAAGGTCAGGCATTGTCCTGTAGTGAACACACACACACACACACACACACACACACACACACACACACACACACACACACACAGATCATTTTATATCATCTTAATTATTGGACTCATTATGTTGCTCTGTCAATATGATGAAAAAAAACTGTCTTACAGATTTTAGTTTCATTATAGGTTGACATGAGTTGATTACATTTGAAAGTGTTTTTCATAACTGGATTGAATTGTACAGTATATAAATACATTTAAAAAATAAATACTTCTTTTGTTTGCTTATTATTAGGTTAATACATTTATTTTTAAATACTTTACAAATACTGTAACAAAAAAGTAAGGCTCTGTTGAACAAATTCAGAAGGTTGATACGTGTAAAAGAAAATAAATCAATAATTGGGAAAGTTCCTGTTGATCCGATTTCTCTTCACGAGCCTTGCATCTTTCCCCAGAGACCAGATGAGAGACGTTCCATGCGTCTGTGTTTCGCTTCTCCCGCACATGGCTCAATACTAATGCCATCTACCTCTGACCTGAATGATGTCACGGAGGACAGAACCCGCCATGGCCCCTTATAATGTTACTGTAATGTCCTCATCCATCATGATTTAGTGCACGGATGTGCCGCGCTTCAGGCCTTTAAAGTACTCACAGAAACACAGCATCAGGTTCAGATGTGAGGCAGGGTTTCTGTGTGTGTGTATGTGTGTGTGTGTGAAACCATGTTAAGGAAGATTATATTGAATCCATCATACAACCCACACACACACAAACAATATTAAAAAAGTAAACTAAAATTGAGAAGGGAGTGAGAGAAAAAAGAAATAGAGAATGTGTAAGAATTAAAAAGAGTGAGCTACAGAAAAAGAGTAAGATTTTGCTACAGTTGTATGTGATTAATACACTACATGACAAGGCTCTTTGTTTAAATAATAACACATTTAAAAAGATTTAAGTAGACTTTTTTATATATCATGAAAATGGAGTTTAAAAAAAAAATCAATCGATGGCCTGTGTGGAAGATTTTTCCATTCGCTGCGGTGGAGCGGTAGTTCGGTTCTGATGGGCCTGTGTGGACGGTTTAAATAGAGAAGCATTTGGAGCATTTACCATCCTGTTGATCCGCACAAAGTCTTCTGGTTTCTTTGCCCAGGCTGGTAGTTCCACGTCACAGACCGGCACACTGTCATCCCGGTCGCCCAGACAGTAGCCATTACTGTTCACAAACATCTCTGGCAAGTAGAAGAACTCGGGGACCAGCTCCTGCAGCAGAAGGATGAAATATCATGCAAAGATCTTTTTCCTGAATTTGAAACAATTCAGAAAAGCAGCACAATTCAGAAAACAACATCCCAAACAGAGACAGCAATTTAAGAATGCTGCCAATGACATTACCATGTTTCAGTTGTGTGAAAAAAAGTATTGAGTAGAAGAATCTCTTAAATATCCTAAAATCTTATTTAAAGACACTTATATACAATTGTATTATTATATAACACTACATGAAACATAATACAATATGCTGGTATATAGTTCAAATATGTATACAAATTCTTATGCAGAATATTTCATTTTGTTATACTATAGAAATGCACATTATAAATACTTTATTTATATGATTAATAAAGTAGTCATTGTAAATGACATATAATGTAATAATAATAATAATAATAATAATTGAACCTTTATTAGTCCCTCAGTGGGGAAATTTTTTCTCTGCATTTAACCCATCCGATCAGCCACGAACTCGGAGCAGTGGGCAGCCACACAGTGCGGCGCCCGGGGGGCATGTGGGGTTCAGTGTCTTGCCCAAGGACACTTAGTTGTAGAACTAGTCGTAGGGGGGATTCGGACCGGCGACCTTTTGGACACCAGTCCAAGTCCTCTACCACTGTACCACAACTTTAGTTTATACATGTTATAGACGGTCTGAATGAGATTGTCTGAATTATGAATTATGAAATTATATTTAATTTTTACCACCAATATGTTCTACTGTAAAAAAATGCTGGTTAATAAGATTTAAAACTTGATTCAATTATATTCTATTAAAATAACAATCGTTATTTGATTTACACTGAATCTGATTTAATTTAAGCTTTAAAAAAAAAAAAGCTTATTAGACAAAACATAATAAAAAAATAAAATAGAATAACATTAAAAAAAATCAATTTACGCCGTAATTGTTTCTGACACTGATGTATTTACAACGACTGATGTTTTTCTCTCCTTATTGGCCTATCACCACAGATTACCCAGCATTCCCTTTGAGAGACAACGGGGCATGTGCACACGAGGAATGCAACCTCCTCTCCGTTTAGTGTCAATCTAATGCTTTAAAATTACTGAAGACCTCATTCTGACAGAGTCACTGCAGTTTTGCCCTATAAAACTAAACCAGAATCCCAGATTTGACAAATACCGTGTTATTAGCCATGAATATCAATATGTGTGTGCAAACATGAAAGTGAGTGATTGAGTAAACAAACACACACAACCACACACACACACAGGATGTATTCTTTGGCCATTTACACATAATTATAGACTAAAATGTAGACAAATCTATTTTTGACATCTGCACGCACTCTGTGTGTATCTGAAAACACAGGCTTGTGCTTTTAAAAAGAGTTTGGCTTGAGCAGTCTGAAGGTCGAGAAAACCTTGGAGGACACGGTGGAATTCTAAACTCACCAGGAGTTTGTGCTGTCAGTGTCTCATAATGGCTGGACGAGTCAATCACACTCAAACTTTTCAGCATCACACTAATGACGCGCTCCGGAGAGCTGTCAGCGTTTCACCAAACTCATGACGCTGCACTTCACAACCGTTTAGCAATGACAAAGGGGGGAAGGGGGTGACACTTTACAATCTATAAATCTCGGACAGACAAACTGAAAGATAGACAGATACAGCACACATACAGATGGAGAGACCAATGATAGACAGACAAATAAGCTAAAAGTCAGACAGACAGATAAGTAGTAGATAAACCTATAGATTAAAAAAATGAGAAACAGAGAGTTACAGACTTGTAGAACCTAAATGACAGAGAGACAGATAAAAGCCAGACAGATAGACCTAGAAACAGACAGAAAAACAAGCAGACATATAATGGTGGACACTGACAGATAAAACCAAGACAAGCAGATAGGCAGATCCAGAGTAATGCGCACACATTTTTTTTCTCCATTAATTTAAATATTTATTTCGAAGAATTTCGGTGGTTTTCATAGTTCTATTTAAAGAACGCACAGTACGTGTTCTAGGAGCCGAGAGAACATTTAAGTGTTGAACATGATCCACGCAGACACTGCACTACTTAAAAGAGGCCGGTATTTGCGAACAGATCCAGTGTTTAGTTGTTCGGCCCTTCTCTCTCTCATGTTGCTGGATGCTGTTCCACAGCCGGAGGTAGTAGAAAGTCATGCCTTTACATAAAAGACTGCATTTTAAATAGCTTTTGTCATTAATGCTTTATTAATTGCCCAAGGCTAAGGCAGCCGTCATGAAGTGTGCGGGAAAAGCATGACACTTCTGGGTCAGAGCGAGCGCTTGCTGAGCTCAGACAGGCCGCAATGGAACAGAGGCAACGGGGAACCGCCATTAGTGTGATGAAGAGATGCTGCAGAGAAATATTGGCACACTAAGCCAATTTTTTACTTTAAATTAGTGTTTAAATAAACTACAATAACTTAACATTTAAAAGAACGTCCTCAAAAAGAACTCCAGAAGAACCAGAGCAAATTACTGACCAACCAATTCATGCAAAATAAGGAAAATAGATAGAACATATCTAAAATTATAAAGAAATTATTTAATAAAAAAATTAAAAAATAAAGAGAGAGAGAGAGAGAGAGAGAGAGAGAGAGAGAGAGAGAGAGAGAGAGAGAGAGCTCAAAGTTTGAGAAATGGGAGAAAAAAAAGAGTCAAATTACAAAATAGGAAAGTGAATAAAAGATGAGACAAAACAAAATAAAATAAAGAGTGAGCCGTGAAAAAAAGAATTCAAAGTTAAAGAGAAAAAAGGGTGTGAGACTGAAATAAAGAGGATAAAAGGTGAAACAATAATTGATGGAGAGACAGTGAGTCTAGGTAAAGTCTAGGTTTTTGTTTTCCTAGCCATTGTCCCCAACAGCTAGCTCACTGGTCACAGTCATGATTATAGTGATTGTTGTTCTTTTGACAAGTATTAGTTGTCTTGTTGCTAGATTGTATAGCGTACAGCTGCTGTGAGATGGTCCATGACTAGAAAAAGCACTTAATAAACTAAATTCAATCCTCCTAAATTCTGTGACGAAGTATACTGGTTGTTTGCTGCCAGGGTCACAATATAAATCTGATTCTTGACTGAGGATCACCGGAAGTTCTTTAATGGCAGAGCAGAGCAAAGGGACGTCATGCATGCTGAAAGTTTTCTCCACTTCATCTATTTCATGACGTCATAAACCATTTTAGATGCTTTATTCTGATTGGTTAGTATTAAGTAAGGTTTAACCACACACAGAATTGAAGAATGAAAAGCAAACAATATCATCCCTTAACAGACTAACAATCCCACCTAGAACCAAAACGAAAATTTCAGACTCTATGGAGATTTGTTTTTTATCGCTTCTTGTGGTTCAACTATTTATCTGGATTCACTCCAAGTCTGATGCTAATGAACAGAATCCAGAGGCTTGTTTGTGGAGATGATGTTACCTTCACATCCGCCGTGTCCCGCTGGCACTGCCTCCATGAGCGAGCCACACCAGAGAATGAGCGGTTGGGGTGATCAAACTTGTTGCCGTTGGCGTTTAGGAAAAAGGTGGTGAAAGGCTCCTGCAATCGAACAGGCACAAAACAACGCTGTCAGGTTTTTTTATTGACTCCAATAATAAGCTCAAAAACGCTTTTGGTGTGAAAATAATAATCGGATCTCCTGCTCTTGCGGCTTCTCTCCAGGAGTGTTTGCTAATTAGACGCTTATTTCCACAAATCCAGGATCTCCAGCACCAGCTGATGCAAAACAAAACCTCGACAGAATGAAGCATAAACTCATCTGCATTTATTTCTATGGTAATTGGACTCAACCTGAGGATGGAGAGCTTTCCAGCGCCCCGGAAACATCCTGTCTGCACAAACATCTTAATGTAGCAGGACTCGCGTGTCAGATTATGAGGAGGTTCCTCTGGTTCTCTGCAAGAGCCCGAGGCCTGGTAATTATAAGGCCTGTTGGCGGCGCAGCTCCACACCGCCTCTAATTGGCAGATTCAGGATCATCGGTCTAGACTGGCGGAGATGACATGTAGATGTGCATGTAGCAGGATCAGTCAGAGAAAAGAGGATGATGATGATGATGATGATGAGGATGATGAGGATGTCTCTAGTCAAACCTGCTGTGAGATTCACAAGCAGAAAACCTCCAATTCATCAGCAACACACCAGCAAGAATAGAAATAATAATAATTAAAAAAAATAAAATAAAATAATAATAATGCATAAATTAAAATGTGCACGAAACAACTGAAACAACAACAAAACTGATCAGGTAAAGTATGAAATGCTGTAATTATGTTTATTCTTCAATGTTTTTTTTTATGTTTTTAGATTATGTTAATTCATATTCATTTTTATTACTGGTGATTTGGCTGGGTCTTTCTTGTTAAAAAGCAAAATATTCTTGTTCAATAATAATATACTGTATTATTAACAAATATAAATAATTAATTGTTTTATTCTACTCTGCGTTATTTTTATTTTTTTACATGTGTAACGGTTGTTTCCTCTAAAACATTTTACACACACACACACACACACACACACACACACACACACACACACACACACACACACACACACACAATATAACATAGCTGGACAGGTGGGTGGATCGACAGACAGGAATATTTACAATTTAAATTTTGTACCTGTAGAACACAATAAGATTATATTTGGAGTACAATCATTCAAGTTAGCCACTCTAAATCACCACATCCTTCTGACACAAACAAGTTTCCTTTTCTGTGCTGATGGGTGTTTCCACGCTCGGGTCACGTGAGGACATTGCAGGAACGATGATGGACACGTTTCCCGCGCTCTGCACCGTCTGAGACATGAAGCTGTCACTGCTGTAAATCATTAGGCAGAGCTTCACATATGCCTGTTTACCAGCCTGTGAAATCTCTGTAGTCCAGCATCAGGCGGCTGGATTGAGATGTAGGAGCTGCTGCACTTTGATTGATGCTGATCTCATCCACTAACTGCCACTGAGTGGATCATTTAAAACAAGCTAGTCTCAAACACAACACCAGCTTCGTTTCCCACTGTTCTGCTGATATTACAGTGAACATTGATTTTGAATTAAATGGCTCATGACGCTGACTTCACACAATAAATGTCTAAAGAGCAAATAGGGCCATAGGTGCAATTATACAGTACATTTAAAGCAGAAATGCTGCTTTATGAATTATACAAAAAAAGAGCTTGGGGCGGGGTCTAACGGTACTTTAAATGTACATTTGTACTTTACATTTATTTGGCAGAAGCTTTAACTGACATACAAAATGTGCAGATCGGCTTTAGTGTTTTGCTCGAAACAATTCAGTTGTGGGTCCTATGTACGTGTAAACATTTTTTTTTTCTTTTTTATTTCGTATTTGTTTTTCATCACTGAACTTACAATTCTCAGCAGCCAGTGAAGAGTGGATGCTGCCGTGGAGTAGTGAGAGGTGTAGTGGCAGGGCGGAGCCTCCTCCTCCCAGGATTCATAGCGTTCGGCGTAGAAGACCGCACGTTTGGGGTTCAGCGCTCCGATAGGCTGCGGAGACACAGAGCATTCTGGCGTAAGAAAGATGGCGCTAAAGAGGTCAAATCTCTGCATCTCAGTCCCCAGCACTGTAGTATGACACACAGGCAATCTCCCCGCAAACTGTGTGACCTCCAAACTTCAGATTGATTGTACACACAAGCGCAAACTTTCTGCACAAACTCACACACTGACAGAAGTCATGATGTTCTCATTTGGTACAATTTCTATACACAAACGATAACTAACCAAGACGAGATGTGGAGCGCACAGAGAGCTTTGCCTGCACGAGTGTGTTGTATCATCATAAATGTTTGATGGAGGATGCTGAGCAGAACTCCTCAGACTACAAAACAGAACATCTACAGGGTTTATTCACAGCATCTCTTGCCTTTTAAATTCAGGATTCAGGCGCCTTGAAAATAGCCATTTTTCCATTATTAGAAAACACGAGAATTTGTCGAGTGAAGGTCACCGGATGTGTTTTTCAAGCGCTCAAGATGTTTAGCTGAAGAGAGTGGCTTATTTCAGGGTCATCACACTATCTGTGTGTGGAATGGTTTAGAAGGGCCAGCAAGGGACCGGTCTGGACATGTTTCTCTGTGTTTGAGTCAATCTAAAAGGCCCCGGCTAAAGACAGCAGGTAATCTGGCCTATCTTAACCCCGTCTGACCTGATTTACACTCTGTGTCTCCACATGGATGGTCCTTCACTATCGTGCCGTGGAGAAAACCCTGCACAATGTCTGGAGAAAACACTTACATCGGCGTATGTTTCCCCGCATGTGTGCACGACGCGGATGTTGATAAACCTGTCATGGTACAACATAAACTATTTGTAACAGACCTTCAAATCCTGTAATGGCACACAGACACAAAGTATTCAGAACGTTTTCAGCAATCATGAGCAAAATTAAGATGTGCTTGGGCCATACAGTGTGTGTGTGTGTGTGTGTGTGTGTGTGTGTGTGTGTGTTTATGTGTGCGTGTGTGTATTCTCTTGATATATACATACATTTGGTTAACTGTATTTACTGTAATTGATGCTTGTACGGTGACCTTGAGTGTCAAAAAGCACCTGTAAATAATAAGGTATAATTTTAATATTATTAAATTGATATTTTTATTAAAAATGTTTTTTTTTTTACATTATTTGGTGTAAATAATGTCTAAAACAATCTACACAACTGTATATTGATATCTAATATTTCTTTATAAACAGTTTATATTTATAGGTGTGAGTGTCTGTGTAAATATTCAATTTAACATCATTTATAAAACTCTTAACAGCTGGTGTGTGCGCACACGTGTAAACATTCTTTATTTATAAAATGTTTCACTATTACAATATTACACTCACAGTCAAATCATACTGAATCGAAGAGTTAAAACCAGTAGAAGACATTGTTAAACATTTAAGATTTTGATCTGACAAAGTTTTAAGACAAAGTGGCAACTGGAAACACAAACTGCAACTGGAATGAATTGACCTCTTGGACTTTTCAATCAACAGCCGTTACAGGCGACGTGTGCGTTTGAAGAGTCAATATTCATTTACTCGGTGTTATTGACGAGCCGGACAGGAAATCCATACAGCCGAGGCTGTGAGTGTGAGCGTGGAACAGTCTCGGCTGGTTTACTGTGGGAAAAGTGTCCAGACTCAAAGCATGACATAAACTCTTCAGCAGCGTCACAACAGATATCTTAAGAACGCAGACGGGTATGACATCTTCTCCCGAAGAAGAAAACACTGCAAGGTTTAATGACCAGCAACAAACTTGTATGTTTTAAGAAAGAACCTGGCCTGAACCACGTGAAACGTCCCCTGTCTGCATTCCACCGCCTTGCCTTCCATTGCTTTCCTGTTTAATGAGCATCTACGCTGCTGTTAGCACGGCTGGGGTGAATGAAAGAGAGGTTTATGGAGATCTGCTGAGATTTATGGGCTGATAATGACCTGCCCTGTGACGTCTCACGTTGACCGTGATTGGGTGAGGAGCCGCAGGAAGTCTGGCACTGTAAAAACCTTCACAGTGGAAGCGGGAACTTCAGGCGGGAAATATTGTGCTTGGCACAACATGGAGTTTCAGCGTGATGCGGTGGAACAGACGGCGAGCATTTCAGAAGAATCTGCTTACGCTTTAACATGAAATGTTACCCTTTGCACAAGAAAATGGAAAAAATAAAATCTGGGTTCTATTTAGCTATTAGTAATTGACTATTTCCTACATGCCCATTGGAGTTAAGCGGCTGAACAAAGCAGCGTGTAATTGTCTTGCTCAAAAGCCAGTGGGAAATCAGACTGAAAGAAAAACATGGTGGTGTAGTTTAAGCTTTTAGACTTGGACCAGACAGAACACTCCAGTACAGTACATGCTCATACAGTATTGAGAATTATTGATTACAAGCTTACTGTAAATAACGTGTTAATCTAAAGAATGCATTGGGTTCTACTTTTGGTTAAGCAACAATGCTGGCTTACGTAATAACTTTATATTTATATTTAAACAAAGTTGTTATATTTAATATGTGTTTTCAGAAGTGTTTGCTCAAAATTAAGAAACACAGTCAAAAAAAGTCACTCCCATCTAGTTTATATATCAAAGTGGGGTCCCACAGTTGAATTGACACATTCCTTACCATTTTACTCTAACCATAACTTTCACAATCCCAACAAAACCACAATGGTAACCTCAGTCCTAAAATCCCATCTTGACCCCCAAACAGGACTTGAAAGTTGTGAGGACCATCCAAAGGTCCCCAACTTAGTAAAAAGCCAAAGGTCAGCCAAAAGGTCCCCACCTCAAAATAAAAGCCTAGTATTTGAGACCCAACTGTATCTCACATAAAAGTCAGAACACACATTCTGTGGACCTCATTTGTTACACTTTGATTGTTGTGGTTGAACTTCATCATGACTTTCACCGTGAAACACAACTGCTGTATTTCAGGAATACCCATCGTGCACATCCAGGATAAAGGAGCTTGACTTTTAGTCAGTTTATCCAGGACAACACTTCAATCTTTGTGCGTTTAAAGAAGTCGATTCATGGCTTCACATGTTTGACAAAATGCTTTTTTGAGGAAGCAAACCATTTGGAACTTGAGTTGGAACTTAACTAATATATAAGACTGAGGATTAACTAATAACAGAATAAGAAAAGTATATTTTCTTTAAATGAAGAGGTATTATACGTTTATTTAATAGACAGAGAGAGTGTGTGTGCGTGCATGAGAGAAAGTGAGATTATCCATGGTGAGAGTAATTCAACTAAATCCTTAGCGACATTAAAGAACATTTTCACGAGGCAAATTAACAGAAAACTGTCTTTCACTGAATATGAGACTGAATGTGATTTAAGAGGCTGCACAAAAAGGCTTCAAGTAAAACCTTTTGTTCATTTAAATCCTCCACACAAGAGCGTTTCACTTCAGGTTAAACTAAAGTCACGTATCAAACACTTATTTAAAAGACGCAGGGATTTTACTAATCAATTGCTGTGAAAATAAATTCAGAGTTTAATGCCTTCAAGATCACAGACAATTTTCCCTATAATCACACAGGATGTGTGTCACTGTGTTCATGAGAGCAACCGTTCTCCATGCTTTTAGAAATTAAAACAAGTGTCATAAAACAAGCTAGAAGTGTGTTGTCCTGTGCATTAATCCACACTTTAATCACCAGGCGATACTGGAATGGACACAAATGAACTGTCAACTTGTCTCGTGCGTGTAATGAAAACTAAAATACTTCTGGCAGCTTCTACCACTAACGACAAGCAACCACAAAACAATATCTGAAATCAAGCAAGCGTCTCCCTGCCTTTATTTCGTTTTACTGTGTACAAACCACAACCTCAAGAACAATTAGCATCCGCTGGGCTAGGCTCTAGCGTTCAAACGTGTTTGTGACGCAGCGGAGCGCTGTCATCCTCTACGAATTCCTCATTCCGAATTTCACATATCAGAATAAATTGCATTAAGGGTCTACGCAAGCAGCGCTGTCAGGGGCGCCGGCGCTTGTGTTTACAGACCGAGCACAATGTGCAGCTTCGGTCGAACACAATCAAGCTCTCGCACGTCAAAAGTGTCCGAGTTACAGACTAGCACAGAGAAAGTGGGAGAATTGTTGCGAGCCTGAGGAGAAAACAGAGATGGCATCTCAGAAAATGATTTCTGCTTGTGGACTTTAGCAACCACATACTAGGTTACCCATAATGCACTGCTCTGCGGCGGGTTGGAAAACATCTGGAAGGCAGTAAATGAGGACACAGGTTGAAGAGGATCTGTGCAAGGATTTTAAAGTGACCGAACATCTACGTTTGTTTGAAAAGAATCGTGCTACAAATATTGATATTGTAAAGGTAAAAAGTAAAGTGTGTTTGAGACACACACAAACCAGGGGCAGTGGGCAGCCTAAAGCCTTAGTGTCCAGCAAGCTCAATAACTCTCAGAAGTAACACACCCTGTACCGGGATTCAAAACTCCCAAACACTGGACCACAACTGTCACAAATAAAATACAGATTTGCATTTGATGGCAAAATCGCACAAAAGTAAGCAATCAATTCAATCAATTAGAACTAGGTGAGTTTACAATTTATAAACGTTCCCCTAAAAATACAATCAGATTGCAACAACAAACAAATAAGAGAAAAATAACAATCGCTCATTTGTATTTGACAGTTTCTGCCAGTTTCATCAAAAAAAATTAATAATAAGACACACAATCAACAAAATAAAACAAATCGTAGAAATACCATAAGTTATTGCGTACATTAAAAAAAAAATTACTAAGACGTAAAATTTAGAGATTTTGCACAAATTTTACCACGACAAAGAACGTAAAAGCCTTTATATTGCGGGGGAAAAAAAACGTACTGAAGAATTTCCATTCGTTGAGATAATTGCGCGAAAGCAAGTCCAGTCAACTAGGATGAAGTTGGCGTGAACAATCAGACATTCATAACCAGAGATTTGCACAACTCAGGTAATTATGTTTACTGTCACATCTCAGCATCAGTTGGCTAGCCCACTCAAAGAGATCTGTTCCAGACACTTCATCTAATTCCTGTCAACGCTGCACAAAAGAAAGGAGCCGGTGCGAGGGTGTGTTCGGTTCGGTGATGGCTTTGCATTAGCACGCGCCAATTAATAGCTGCGAGCAAGACGGCTTCCCTTCCCTATCAGCCACCTGTCAGTCAAAAAGGAAATAATCATTAGATTCTAATAAATCTGTCTGCCGTGTCAATGTAACTGACATACAAAAATGCGCTAGTCTTCGCCGGGGGCGTCCAGAGACCTGTTTTTCGTTCTTCGTAATACAGTTGAATGCACAAGATATCGGAATGGTAACTTGTGTACTGTGTGTATGAGCGGAGAGGGGAATTATGGTTCATCTCCAGCAGGATATTTCGGCACAGTGCTGCCCATCACTATGCGCTGCAGGGCATTCTCATTGCGAGTATGACTGGCAGCTGTTTCCCGCCGGTCGTGTCACGTGATGCAGTCTCACGGCGTGTTTGGGGTCGTGGGAGAAGTGTGAGAATCGCAGGGTGTGTTTCTGAAGAACCGGCAGCTCGAGATGTTTGATTTCCCTGCGACGTGTTTGCAATGTTAAGATGGAGGTGTTTGCTTCAGGGCTGTGTGAGAATTTTGAGCATCTGCTAATCACATGTGTTGCGTGAATCTAAAAAGTACAAGGTCTCTTAAAGTTAAAAGTACTGATAATGAAAAGTTATGTCTTTAAAATGCTCCTGACACCAGGGTAAAGTTTGATTATCTGTGGCGTAAAGTACTTGAGTAAATGGACTCTGAAGGTAAAGAGGGTGCTGAAGGTACTGGAAGGTACTGTAACACGTGAACATGCACTTTTTTTGCAAATTTGAGTATAACTAACTTTTTGAAATAATAAAGGGTAGCGCTGTGGCTTCACAGCAAGAAGGTTCCGTTTGTGACTCGAGGTGTGAGTTCGAGGCCGGCCGGGGCCTTTCCGTGTGGAGTTTGCATGTTCTCCCCGTGCTTGCGTGGGTTTCCCCCGGGTGCTCCGGTTTCCCCCACACTTCGGGAAAAAAAAAACATGCACTTTAGGTGAATTTTGCCGTATTTGTGAGTGTGTGAGAGAGTGTGTGTAATTGTGATGCCCGTATGTGAGTGGATGCAGGCGTGTTTGTCTGCCACTATTCTGTGTGGCAAATGGTGTGTGTGTGTGTATGCATGTTGTGCTCCATTGACCTTGACTGCCTTGAAAGGGACCTAATAAATTATATGAAGTATTATTATTATTATTATTATTATTATAAAACATCACAAATTGTTTCTTGTATTTACACATTTCTTAGAGTTTTTTGCGCCTAAATTCCATCTAAGTAAGATGCTTAAGTTCGCTTAAAATTGGAAACTTTACAATTTTTACTCAAGTTTTCTTGGAATTAGTAACTTGTAATGGAGTAATTTTTATAGGTAAAGGTATTTGTACTTTTACTCAAGTATGGTTTTCAGGGAATCTTTACACCTCTGTTGATTAAATGATTCAATTGTGATACTTGCTTCCACAAGGAACAATTTGTTTTTAACAACCCAAATCAAATCAAGTGTATTAACCTCGTGTCATCTGTACATTCTTTTATACTTTCTCACCCGTTACATACCAATGCTTTTCAGCTTGAGCGAACTCGCACTTGACCGCCACCAAGCTGTGTTCGCTGGAACTTCGGGCAGGTGAGGATGTATGTATGCAGAAGATGAATGATCATATTGAATGGTCAGTTATTTATTTGCAGCGTTTCAGACCAAAATGGGAAACAAGACTTTTACGCGTGCCACGCAAACACTCACATTGGCAGCTGTAGTTAAGCAAAGCCTGTGACATTCGTCCTGGTGTGCAGAGCTCTTAAACCGAAGATCTGAACAAAAGCGCATCCAAAGCAAAAGCAAACAAGCCGCCTTCCTCATTATCTACAACAACAACACACACACACATACACACTGGCCCTCAGGCAACGCGCCCCTTCATACATGACAGAACAAAAGCAGGGGTCTTCACGGCAGACACTCGTAAGGAAGGTTAAACCCCCGGTGAAGCTCCAGAGGTTTGAGCTCTGGGACGGCCAAGGACACGCGTCAGGACGGCCGTGGGCTTGCAAACCCTTGCTAATGAAGGAGGCTCAAGCTGGTAAACCGATGTCAAACGCATACATTACAATACATCACTGTCTTCCTCAGACCGGGGGGCTTCATCCGCACACCTGGTGCCACCATGACATGCTCTGGGCAGAGATTATTCACGAATATCACTGGTCCTGTAAAAATTATAGATGAGGTTAAGCCTCATTGTGTGCAGCAAAGCCTTCTGCTACCAATAACGCTCTGTACAGGAGTATAGAGACAGAGAAAGAGGAAAAGAGGACGTGTGGGACAAAAGAAGAAAAAAGACTACATGAGGAGAAGAAAGGGATAAAGGAGAACGAGAGAGATGAGGATTTGGGCTGAAATAAATAAAAAAGGAGGGAGAGAGGGGGAAAATGAAGGAGAGAATGAAAAAGAAAGAAAGAAAACGATAGTAAGGAAGCAAAGAGAAATGAGAGTGGGAGTGAGAGAGAGAGAAAGAGAGAGAGAAAGAGAGAGAGAGAGAGAGAGAGAGAGAGAGAGAGAGAGAGAGAGAGAGAGACAGAGTGTGTGAAAAAAGACAATGCAAGAGATACACACAGAGAAAGGTGAGCGTTTGAGTGAGAGAGAAAATTAGAGAGAGAGAGAGACTGAGACAGAGAAACAAAGACACACTGAGGGAGGAAATGAGAGAGAGAAAAAGAGAAAGACATTAAGAGAGAGACTCACCAAGAGAGAGAGAGAGTGAGAGAGAGAGAGACACTCACAGATAAAGAGAGGGAGCGAGCGAGCAAGCGAGAGATGATCCGCTCAGACAGGAATGTGGTTGTTTTCAGGTCAGTGAGCTTGTGAGATGTAAACGCAAGCAAATGAGCTTGTGAAGAAGAGAGAATCTGACAACGTGATGAAGGTGTAGAGCCGATAGAGAGACAAAGAAGGAAATGCAAACAACTCGTTTCTTCCCTTTCAGACATACAAATGTAAAACCATCCACTACACTAATTAATGATCCGGTTAATGCGGTTTAGTCTCATTTACAAAATATCAGCGTGCTTTTTTACATTTGAGGAAATTATATTTTATCTCGTCCGGCCGACACAAACGCAGAGTGTGTGGCTCCTCACTGTGAAAAGACGGTGTCCAGACTCAAGATCCATTTAAACTTGCAAAAATTGGTTGGTGTGAATGAGTGGAATTGTGTGCCTGTGTGTTCTGCTTTGTGATTGGCTGAACAGCGTTCCAGCATGTTCAGACCAATATGCTCCCTATGACACAGAAATGGAAAATTGCTTAATAAATTGTATGAATTGCTATCAGCTAGTCAAATTAAGTCAAATGAAACACACACACACACACACTTTTGTAACTGAACTGCGCATGTACAGTAGAATCCGTCCGTACCTTAGAAAGGTCTCGGAAATTGGCGGGAACTGTGAGGTCCAGCTCTTCAGAATCATAGTTTGTGAGGACCCACGGGAAAACAGGATATTGGTTCAGATCATTGTATGTTCGTCCTGGAAAGACAAAGGCATAGAGAGCATGATTGTTTCTGAGAGCTCACGTTCTGGTTTATTCGTCTCGGTGGTGCTGTGTTCTTGCAGACTAGATGGTAACACTGCACTTCCTGTGGCACCGCTGATTCTCTCCTCTGATTGGCTCAATTACACACGCTACAGAAGCCAGATGTGGCTTTGTTTCGATTTTTCCCCTTCATTTTCCTTATTGTTCACCCTCCATCTGCCTCTTGTCTTTTTTTCTCTGTGTTTTAGGATTATGGTTTTCCAGATGTAAGAAACTGCAGCAAGATCACCAATCACGTGAAATACCTGGGCTGTTTTAAAATATGAAACCTTATTTGGTAGGATGTTAATTCTTAGGAGAAAGAATATTTGTCTATAATATTCATTTTTCACAATTATTACTCTATATACTATATATATACCATATATATGCGGAGATGCAAATCGCTATGTCGGATGCCCCCTCGCGACCACCGCACGAGAAACCTAAAAATATCATGTAAATCTCCGCGCGGACGATGCGTGTGGCGGGGAGATGTTTGTTAACATTACTTTAATAAAGAAAACAACGTGAAAAAAGTGTTTTAAAAGTCTGAATAAGTGTTAAATAAATACGTCAATGTTGTGCCTCTACGGATTTTCACCTATCGGGGTCGGGCTTGGAACATATCTACCGCAATAAACGAGGGATATATATATATATATATATATATATATATATATATATATATATATAGTCATGTTCATAGCTTTTCTTTTTAATAATAATTTTTACAAATTATATTGAAACGTGATTCTTTACATTAAAACTTTCTCAGGTTAAAACATAAAACTGAAAGTGTGGAGCTGTTGATGAAGAAAGGATGTGGGATGAGTGGGACTTGATTAACCAGGTTAATGCTGTGCGCTGAAGAGGAGGAGAAAGGTTGAGAAGAGCTGACAGGACCTGGCTCTGGGTGGAAGATGTTAATATCACCGCTATAGTGTTTAATTAGGAGCGAGGCCGCTTCACATTAACAGCCCCCCCTCTCTCTCTTTCTTTCTTTACCGTCCCTCGCTTCTTCTCTCCGGGCTTCACTGACACCTCTGTCAGCACAGGTCATTACCGCTCCTACCTTTAATGAATTTTACCTCATTCCTCCTCTGCCTTACATCTAATTAACTGACAATAATGTTTCCAACTCACGGTGGAGCTAAATATAAATATGCATGAATTCGCAGGGATGACACATTTCACGCGCACGTACGTGTGAGTTCTCGCTGCTTCACATCAGAAGCTTCGCAACGGAATATTTCAACTCTGAACACGCTTGCGCTAATTATCCCAAAGAGTCTCGCGCCTCCGAGTCACGTAGAGACAGAACAAGAGGTCGAAATGAATAATGAGGCAAGAGACTTTGTCTTTGTTAAAAATAAAAATCACATTTTTTTAAATACTGTACTGGGCCCAGAAGAGGCATTTAAGAAAATCCCTATGTGGATATATTATACACGAATCAATACTGTAAGTGCCTCACAGCAAGGACATGTGAGACAGGCCGGTCGGGGCTTTGCATGTTCTCCCTGTGCTTGTAAAGGTTTATAAGAGTTTTTCCGGTTTATCCGGTGAATATGAGTCTGAAAAATTGACCATAGGTGTGAGTGAGTGTGTGAATGTGTGTCTCCAATCCAGAGTGTCTGCCTCGCCTCAGGCCCAGAGATGCTGAGCTCTCCGTGACACCCAAATGGAGTGATGGCACCCAAGTGATGGACGGATAGTTTTATGATGTAAGATAAAAGAATGGCAAAATACAAACTAAAATGAAAAACTAAAAGCAGTAAATTAAATAAATTCAAGAACAAAGGTATGGGATCTAACCTGCAATGGTGTTGAGAAACATCAAGTATTCAAAGTTGGAGATCTCTCTCCGCTGCCAGCGCTGAGTCATGTTGGAGGACTTGAAGAGTTGACGCGGGGTGGCCAAAGAAATCCGCCTGCAAACGCAACTGAAACAAGTGAGCAGGCCAAACTCCACATTTGCTTTCGTTTACTCTGATTATCGAGGACTTGGCTCGCTCTGCAAAGGGATTACAGTTGAAAATACAACATTTTGCCTCCAAATAAAGACAATGGTTTACAGCAGCTGAGACGCTCCTCACAATAAGACACTGATGTTCTGAATAAAACATTCATTACTGGAAGAAAAAAAAAAAAAATAATATTGTATAGCGCAAGCAGCAATGGCGGTTTGAGCCCTCTTTCAAACTGATAAACGTAGAGTAGGATGCAAACATGCCAGTTAATACTTTGAATACAATATAGTCAAATGCACTTGACCACCGCTAACACAGTGTATGCATTTATTTGTCTTGCCATTCAGAACAACTATATTCAGGAATTCAGGTATATTATAGACAAGTAATACTATAATACTTTTAAATACACTGAGTGCTTTGAAATGCGCATTGAAAAGCACATGAAGAAGCAATAGAATTCATATGAAGAGAATTCATAGATGTAAAACAATTGCACATAAAATATAATTATTATAAAGTACAAAGAATATAAAACCCAACTGATAAGTATGTAATATTGACTATACTTGTGTTCAACAGCAAAACAAACAAATTCAAATATGACAAATATATTAAAAAAAAAAACATTTCTACACTGTAAATGGTCCAAAAATGTTTATATCTTTGTTAGAAATTAAAGTAAATGATAAGAAAAAGGAAACACCTATTTAACAAGTTCAAAATGCTGATTATTGATAACTTGATGAAGCTGTGCTAGGTTGACCAACTCAAAATGATGGTGTTTAGTTGCTGTATTTCACGGTGTATTGCTGATAAATAAAGTTACGGTATATCGACTTGGTTTTCCTATAACAGAGCAAAAGATAAGTCTGGGGATAAGTGGTTGTTTGGAGTTTTAAACATTGTTTTAGTATTAACTGAACAACGACGAACAACGAATAAAACAGAAAAAAATTTATATTTCTGAATAAAATTCGTATGAAAACAATTCAGAATTAGTCACAACAAGTAATTAGTAATTCTTTTATTTTGAAGAAGGTAATCTGTGCATGAGGCAGGAGAACGGCAGGCATCACCAAGAGCTACCTCTTGGCAGGCGATATATATATAAATAATCGCTGATCAAAGAAAATATTGCACGTGCATTTACAAAAATAAGTTTTTACTCATATTAGCAAAACTATGGTATTTTGGTTTAAAAGTATTTAAACTTTTAATAGCTACATACAGAGCAAGAGAGCAACATGGTCACAGAGCATGATATGAAGCTTTGCGCAATCCCTGTTGAGCTGGCTGCTGCCTACGGTAATTGAAATTGAAACCAAAATTAAACAGAAATTTAATTTAAATATCTAAAAATAGTGGAGTGTTTTAGTGGCACAAAAACAAAGAAACTGGTATGAGCAGCCATGATTGAGAACATCTGTACGTTGCTGGATATAAGTTAACACACGTTTTATAAGTTTAGTCAGTCAAACATGCAAAACTCCACAGAAATGCAAGTTTTGGTCCCTGTTTCAAACTATTCTGACATTTGATTTGGTCAAAATGCTAAACGTTTAAACAAACTAAAGCTAAAATAAACAGCATTTTGAAGGCTCTTGAATGTTGTTCAGAAACGAGAAGCAGACTTGCCTGGCCTGTGGGAGTCCGTAGCTTGTGCCGACACCGACTCGAGGAAGACTGTACACCACCTTCCTCACAGTGGACTGGTCAGGGAAGTTAAACATCACCGATGCTGAGAGAAAGAGCACCAAACCAAATCAGTCTATCAATCAAGTTTTACAAATACAGATTACAGATTACAAAACATATTTAAAAAAATGGGGCATTATTTCCCTTTTTAAGTTTCGAAAAAACATTAGACAATCAAACGATAATCTAGGAGAAACATTTTGCTTTTTGCTTTACATCCCTTCATTGTCTGTCTGCGTCTCTCATTCTCATTTTCATTCTATCTGACTTTTTTGCTCTCCGAATGAATCTGTCTGACCCTGAATGATTTTTTTATGTATTTAAATGTAATTTTACATAATTTAAGACTGTTGTTGGATCATAAATATATTGTTTTTATTGAGGGAGAAACTGTTTTACTTCTGTTGGCCATGAAGATCTCCAGCGCTGTGTTCTGAAGTAAGAAGCGGCGGGAGAAGATCGCTCGGATCTCACTGAACATCCATTTACCATGAAGACCCTCAGAGTAGACCAGCACCTACAGAGAAAGATAGCAAAGTTAAAAAAAAAAATTTTTGTTGGACTACTCTAACAGTGTTTTCTAGCGTCCTCCTGGGTTTTTTTTGCAGACAAAAATAATCAATACTAAAACAAAGCGGGGAGAAAAAAGGTTGATCATTAGTGAGGATCTCCTGAGACCCCCAGAGCATTGAGGTTGGATAAAAAGCTTCCTTCTGATAAGTAAGAATGTACTTCAGGTCTTATCAGACCAGTGTATAAAAAAACACAGCACGGAACATGGTGTGCTGGAGAGACCGAGAAAAACAGAGCAAAAGGAAAGGAAATCAACCCTAAAACATATTCTTGATTAGAAAAAGTCAGGCTACCACTCAACCAGACTGGTCCTAATTTCTCCATGGAATAATGCTCAGTGCTGACACCACAAGCCTCCTGTCACCGTCGAGTCCCTGGTGATTAATTAAAAATGGATTATATCAAAATGCTCGCCATACAAACACCACCATCTCACTTTAACCCACCGAGACTCACACAGACCTCAACACCAGAACTGCTGAACACAGACATAAACTAAAGTCCAGTTAGTTTAAACCTCTCAAACAAAGTTGAGATTAAAGCAAAAAAAAGTTTTACAGAAAGTCCTCCACACTTTCTGTGTTAAAATGTGGCTTTCTGCAATAAAACACTGGAACTTCTGTGACATTAAAATGATTCTACTAAGTAAAATGAGATCAGGAAAGGTTGCATCACGAGGAAGCAATTACAGAGCAGGGAAATCAGAGTAAGTGGAGCGAGTTAGGGAGTGTAAACACAACACCCCAGATTAAGAAAGAGAGGGAGGGGGAGAGAGAGAGAGAGAGAGAGAGAGAGAGAGAGAGAGAGACAGAGATGGGGGGGGGGGTAAGGAGAAAGAAAATCCAAAAGAAGGGGGGGAAATCAAGGTAGTTGAAAAAGAGAGTAGGAAAGATATGGGTGAAATTGAGTGAGAAAATGAGGGACAGTAGGAAGAGAAGTTGATGTGGGAGCGAGGAAGATAATTGGTTCTAGAATTGAGGGAAAAATGGAGGAACCACAAAGAGGGATGAAGTTAAACAAACATGAAGCTAGACGATAGATGAAAAATAAATAGGAAAATAGGTGATGTAGAAAGGAGAGAGAAACAGGGGATGAGAAAACGAGGGCCGAGACCCAGCTGTAAAAACCCAGCTTAATGAACCTGTCTGGCCTGACTGTCCGCTGCCTGTCAGAGGTGTCAGCGAGTGACGAGTGTCAGGGAAAGGCGGCCCCGGACCCCAGACAGGCCTGCCAGCTGGAGGCATCTGGCCCAACCTCATCACACCAGCAGAGGAGGAACAGCGTCCCTGGGCTTTACCCTGTCACTGCTCACACGGGGTGAAACAATAAGGGTAAACGAATTCAAATCCATAAACGACTGGGAGATCAACTTGAGTTTCACACCATCCAAGACAAGTGGACAAACTGGAAAACATAGTCGGGTACAAAATCTGTTGTTATTCCCTGGAAACACTATGTTTTACTATGGTGGTGAACACACTCACACACACTTACCTCGACTTACGCATGTATACTAACGAAAGTTTCAAGTTACAAAGCATTTGAGAAGATATTGAATATGTTTCAAGAAATGAAAGACCAAATGTATGCGTGAAACATGTCATAGTCGAGGGCTTTAAAAAACAGTTGCTTAATCTTCATGAACGTCAAAGCAACAACAACAACAAAACATGTAAATGAAAAGGCAAATGAAATCCATTTTTATTCTGTGCTTTTCCCACAGTACTATTTCTTCCCCAATAACCTATGTAATATGTTATTACAGTTATTTCCAATATTTTATCATGTATGGACAATCATTGTCATAATTTAGGGGGCCTTGGAACAGATTTATATTAGAATTGAATATTGTTAATGAATACTGATAATATTAGACTTTATATTGTTAAATGCAGTCTACTTGCGAAATGGCTTTCAGAACAAATTAAATTTGTTTAATTCAAATCAAAGTGGTGTCTTTCTATTGACTTGCCTGTAAAACAATACGGTCCCTCCACTGTCACCAAGCATCACAATATTCCTCTACTCCCCTTTCACTCTAACCTCAACCCAATCTCAATTGTATCTTCAGGTTTAAAAGACCATCTTGACCCCACAAGTGCCCTTAGGTCCTCACTTTAATATTAAATCCTAGCATCTGGGGTCAACTTTAACCAAATGCATGCATGCACTTGCACACACACACACACACACACACACACACACACACACACACGCACGCACGCACGCACGCACGCACGCACGCACACACACACACACACACAGAGAATCAGAAAAAAAAAAAACTTTATTGCCAGGTTCCATAAAGAGCACTTTATGAAACTTGGAATGTGTCTTGGTGTGGTGCTTCACAACATACATTCAATTGCACAGACAGTACAGTAAAGTGACAGTGCACATAAGGGGTAGAGAAGATATATGCAGACATAAATATAAACAAAATGTGTACTGTGTGTATTACGCGCGCATACACACACACATTTTTAGTCAGTTTCACTAGGGCTTATTTTTTGGGGAACACAACTTTATATATAAAATACAGCTCAACAGTTTCTCTCTTTTTGTCATTGTTAGAAGTCATTACTTCTACTATTAATTCTAATTAATCGTCATTAATTCTACTAGAATGACACCTAAGCCGAATCTATTTCTCCAGCCATATTCTTCATAAGACACCCGGCGCCCTAAAAGATCAAACAGATCTGTCATCCTTAAACTGGACAATTTTCCCAGCCCCTCGAGAGATGAGTGTGGGGAGAACAGCAGCATGACTGATATGTTTATAAAGCTGACAGTCGGCCATCACTGCACCTCTGCCCGGCTTGGCAGATTTCTCTAATAGGCTTCCACTGTGTGTGTGTGGGGAGAGCCCGAGCACTTGCTCCCGAATGAAATGTGGAGTCTGAGTTCTGATGAGAGAAGAAACACTTTATTTAGGAAAAGACACAGAGGGAACAAGCAAATGTGTTCTGTTGAGGCCAGCAATGTGAGGTTCGGTTTCTCTGTTACAGTTCTTTGTCAAAAGAGAACACTATACATGGTGTTATGTATTCATCTTTGATCCAAGTGGTTTGAGACAAAGCGTGTTATATGCTGTATTTGAGGAAAGCAGACTTTGTGACAGACTTCCACAGTGTGTGTGGAGAGCAGGTGGGGTTGGCGAGGGGGGTTGGGGGGTCTCCGGACTGTTTTCTTCCGGCTGTTGTCAGGGTGAGATTACTCCTGTCTGGCCACCTTATGTATGAATGTGTGCATGTGCCCTGCCGAGGTCATGCTTACACAAAGTCACACTTACACTGCCCGGCCGCAATGTTCCCGACACACTTCATCACCCACCACATCAGCTCATCAAAATAATAAAGAAAAAAGGTTAGTGAGAAAAGGAAATTGGAAAGAGAGGGAGTGGAAAAGAGAATGAGACGAGAAAAATGAACAAGATAAAAAAAAAGGCATGCCCAAGTTTCATACTTAATAAATAAAGGTACAAATTAAAAAAATATTGTTTACTTTTGTTGTATTCTTTCACTTTTAGTCTTTCAACATGTACATTTCTCACTTGTGGGGCAATTAAAGGTTTTATCCATCTATACATCCATAAATCAATCCATCCATCCAATATATATTTTATACATGTAACGTAAAGCAATCCTAGTGATCACTGACCAAAATAAATACGAAAAGCTACAAACATAGATTATAAATACAAATTATTTTTTCAAAAATTGTTACAAAAAGAATAAATAAGTGCAAAGTGAAAAAGAAGTCAATTTAATGTATGAATATGAATAAACAGCAGCACCTCAACCAAAGTTTAAACAGATCTTTGTAGAATTGGAGAAAGAAAAGGTGGGAACACATCAAAGTCGGGATTTCATCTGATCTTTTCTGCTAGTGACACCAACTCCACGGAGTGAGAATCAGGCACATTTAAAATTCCTTCAGATTATGGGAAGCCTCTGATTGGACAGTCCCTGCGGAATCCGTTTATCAGCCCCGGCGAACTGTAATGGCTCCGGAGCAGGTATCTCTGCAGAGACGGCCTCGTTTTTGCATAATCACTGTCAGCACACATTTATGGCGCGTGAAAGCGCGTGTCGGGTGACACGTTTGGGTGGTGGAGCGAGACCGGGCTGATAAACGGATGAATATGAGCCGTGCTCGCTGCTTAGATCACTGCCGACTGTGTCCAACCCAGTTTGTCAATAATGGTATTGCAGAAAGGGCCAAATTTTAGGCAGCTCTCAAGACCAAGCGTGCCTCCAAAACCAATTCACCGCTTAGCGCATCACACATCAGCTATATTCCCTCCTCTAAAATATTGATTGCGAAATGAAAAAAATGAGCAGCGCATCAAAATGGCTACAAGTGGAAATGTGGATTTAATTGTCTCTCTGGACACTAATCTAGACAAACAGTTTGAAGCTGCTGTTAAGAGCTTTTTAAACAGACTGAGTGCTGTTTTCTGCGGGTCCATTTGCTGAGCCCACACTAATGGCCCCTCTTAAGAGACTCATCACTTTTAAGATGACTGCAATCGCTTCAGTCTGATGAATAGTCTCTTCAGCCTGACACCGCGAGATAGCAAGAGTTTGAGTCCTGCAAATAAATAATGAAGAGAAACTGT
This sequence comes from Paedocypris micromegethes, assembly GCA_028031935.1. NCBI lineage: Eukaryota > Metazoa > Chordata > Actinopteri > Cypriniformes > Paedocypris > Paedocypris micromegethes. The sequence goes on along the minus strand of CM051503.1, from coordinate 3,639,604 downwards.
AAAATTATTGTATACATGTATGATATAAGTATATAGTTAAAAAATAAAGAATATTACATCCTTGATTTTTACGTCCCTGGAAAATCATTGTATACGTGTATAATATACGCATTTAGGTTAAAAATTATGTTCTATATTTTAAATATAAAATGATTTTATAGTGATAACAATGTGTTTCTAAAAACATTATAAAAAAATGAATGTTTTATTTTTACAACAGTCTTATGCATCGAAAATGACAGTTGTTTTTACCCAATTAGCATCATGAAAACTACATTTCCATTTTAGCGAAAGCGATAAGTGACAAAATAATGTTTTCCATGGAACTTGAACCCAAAACACTTGATATCAACTAAATGAGCCACATAAAATCTAAAACAATCAAAATATTTATTGGTAAAAAAAATATTAACCACATTTTTTCCCTCTATCAGCTAAAAAGTAAAGCGGAACTGAAAAAACGAACTGTTATAATCTAACTAGCGCTAGAAGCTGTATGCTAAGACGTATTAGCGTTGAGTGGGAAGGGTTTTGCTTTCATCCTCAGGGGTGAGAGGCAAACACAGGACATAATCTGGCTGTTGAGCATGTTAGATAATTTGTGCTTGATCCCCTTGTAATTATATAGTTTAAATCTTTTTATGCGCACTAATCCAGTGCTGCACGGAAACGTTTTCTGTGCGGCATTGATGGGGCTGTTGGACAAGCTTCGTCGTCTTATGTCAAACGCTTCCGAGAGGATTTCAGGAGTGGGAGGAGAAGACCTGCGTTGATATAATTATTTTGACTGTGTTTATTTCGTGTGATGGCATGTTTTGCATATCGCTGCCTGCCATGAGGAAGAGATGATGTTGGGGGAGACGCAAGATGGCAGACTGAATGTGAAGGCAGACTGAGACTTAGTCTGGGAGACATATCTGAAAAAGTTTGGAATTAAAACAAGTATATTCACACTTGAAAGAACTTTACTGAAGAAGATTCACACTATAAATCTAATTTACACACACAATTGCATCAAACAGTATTTGTGTTTGGTTGTGTTACTAAATATCTAATGGTTTCCAATAGATTTCTATCGTTTTAACTGAACTGATTAAAGACTATTGCAATAAATGTAATTATTACACCTCATTCAAAGACTTTGACCTGGATGGTGGTGATTTCCCCTGATGCTGTTTGGGTTTGGAACATGTTCGTGTCGGACAGAGGAACAGACGGCCGTATCCTGGAACAATCTGCTCGACATGTGGCTATTTGACTAATTACACTAGATTAGAACATATTAATGAAAGCTGTTTTCTCTGGGGTTAGAAACTAGACATCTCCCACACTGTCGAAACGGTTTCCTGTGCGAAAAAATTGAATTATAAGAGCTTGTGTTGTGTGTCTGTGAATGTCATGCAGGGGCCTGAATCGAGGGGTCCCGTAAGACCGCTCTCAAACAGCCCGGAGAGAGTCCTCCACATATCTGTCCATTTCCGCTTCTCTTTCTCCGCATCTTGTTTCTTTTCATTCCACTTCCAAGCTGGACAGAGGTAAACGTCTGTAATAAGATCACGCAGCATTCATAAAGTGATTAATTACTCGAGAGTTAATGTTCCCTAAAGCTGGATCATGGGCATTTTCTCATTGATTGCACTTTTGCACTGAAATCGGATCTTGATTAATGACCGCTACCACATGGGACAGTCTGTAAGATAAAATCTTTACTTTTCTAAAAATTCTCCCGGGAAAAAATATGGAACTGATCCAAAACTATAGTTTGATGATTGGTCAGCTGAATCTATATACAGGTTTTTTTAAGTGAAAAAATGCTTAAGCAAAATAGTTTTTAAAAAAGTTAAACAAACCTTAGCAAAAGACACCCTGATAAACTAGCACACAGCAGCATGATCAGCTAAATCTCACAACCCGGACTAATTGTGACCAGCATTACCAGGTACATCAAGACTAATCACCTAGACAAGCTAGTGCTAACTTGCATAACCAGGTTAGTACATTCACTCTGGCTAACTGGCTAATACAAGCTAATCATAAACAATCATAACATGGTCTAACTTATAGCTTTAACCAACTAAAAGCAACCACCCAGACTAACTAGCGCAAATGAGTACAATCAGTTGAATCTAACCACCAAGACTAGAGAACTTTAACCAGCAGGATCAATACAATCTAATCATCCAGACTAGCTAGCTCTATCCAGCATAACCAGATCAATGTATTCACTAAGACTAACTAGTTATGACCAGCTCATTTTAGCCAAATGGAATAACTAGCTCCAGCACAAAAATCTAAATCTAACCACCTAAACTAACTAGCTCTAACTAGTATGATCAGCTTAATAGAAAAACCCATACTGGCTATCTCTAACCAGCTAATTCTAAACACAGGGACCAACTAGCTTTAACTAGTACAACTAGCTGAATCTAACCACCAAGATTAAATAGCTCTTATCAGCATGACCAGCTATGAATGAACCAGCCTAGACTAACTAGCTCTCAACAATATAATCAAGTACTGACACTTGTCAGACAACACAACTACTATTTTACTAAAACCAAAACTGGAGATCATCAAACTTGCTCTAACCAGCACAACCATCTTTTAATGTGTGTGATCAGTTAAAGGCTAGATTTATTCTCAAACAATTATGATTAAGGTAATAGTGGAAAGCACTGGGCCACTCTCTATTCATATGAGATCCACAAAGCACACATGGCGGGCTAAAAAAAAATGGAAGCCGGAACCTGACAAAAGTAAAAGGGAGAAATGAGGCGTACAACGAGTGTGTTTAGAACACAACGGCTGCCTCGATTGTGCAAAATCAATCCCACATTTGCAACAAAGACGAGTCGAAGCTTTGCTATTTGTACTTTCTCCGGTGCAATAATAGTCTTAGAGGAGCATTGTGGCCTGAGAACATTCGAGTGTCTCATGAAACATTTAGACAGCAGGATCCAGGGGTTTGGGGTGGAAGGAAAAATAGGTGACGATGCAGAATGGGCCTCCAGTGCTCCGCCGCTTTTATTGTACATAAGTCACATCAAATTAACTCAGTCGGACATTTTAGCAAGACCCTTTTCTCTCCGCCGAGCTTTTCAGAACAGATTAAGCTATGAAAACTTGGGAATTACTGAAGCACCTATCAAGCATCACGCTTCATCCTCTCTTCAGAGCTTTTCATTAAAGGAGATTAAACATTAAAAGAGATGAGGCATTCAAGAGATTCGGAGAGTGAAAAGTCCACATTTTTAGAATAAAAAAATCCTTGAACTAAAATCTGATTTTTTTTAAAGTTGAGTCAAAATAATCCTATTTTCAGTGCTAAAATGAGAGAGTTGGTTTGTATTTGGACCTTGAATGGCTGAAAGCGTCGCAGTGAGAGCATGAATGGTGATTGTGGTTAACAGGATTGGAGAAGCCCTGACTGTGGCTCTTGAGATGCAGGTCGTGTGGCGTTAAATGGCTGTCACCTACTCAAAGACTCTCAGCTCAGAAGAAGAACGAACAAAAGCCCTCAATATTCACCCGCATGCATTTCAAGATCCGCACTTCGGAAATTCAATTGTTTTTTTGGTGGAATGTGTAATAGATTTGGTGGGAAAGCAGACTGGGTCTCACCTACTTCTAGACGAGAAGGCTTCCAGCACAGAATATGATGCAATCAATACTGAAGGTGGTGGGTTTTTTTTAACAAAAAATAAGGAAAAAGTTATGAAAACGTTCAAATTTGCAGCTAATATCGAAATATAGAAAGCATAGAAAGTGTGATTTTATGAATTAGAGTACAAATAGATGAGGGCCAGGCATGAATAATTTTCCAAATCTGACATAACAGTGTAATAGACAAAAAAACAGTTTGTTTTGAAATATCTATTGTAAAATTGTGCATCTTTCTCGACACACACAAAAAATAAACATGTCTATACATTTAAATTTTTTTATAAATATATTGTATATGTTTCATAGCTATATTGACTGTGTGTTATAGACGCATTTTGTACGTGTGTGTGTGTGTGTGTGTGTGTGTGTCTTGATAGTTATACACAGTCCTTCACATATACAAAACCTTTGTGGCCCCGAGGTCCCTGAATGTGACCTTTATTAAGGTTATAATTGGATTTCTGGAGCTTTGAAGGGACAATTCGGGCCCTTCTGCTCTTTCTCCCATTGTTCCGCCATCAGCCGCCAAACAGCAAAACAATAGGATTGGAATCAAATGGACTGAAAACTTTTCCTTCGGCAAACTGAACTAGTCGAGGATAAAATAGCCGGCCAAAAGCCTCAGTCTTCTTTTAGAAGGACACGGACATTTGGATATCCCAGTGAGATTTAAATAAAGCTTCACCCGCTCCTCTGGTTGCCTTTTTACCAGTCCGGACTCAAAAAGCCATGCAAACTAGCATTCAAACCACAAGCTGCAGTCCGGTTCAGGCAATTTTCCTATGGAACATTTCCTTTCCCTGAAATGTCCCACATGTAACCCTGAACAAACCGGACACTACACAGGAACAAACATGGTGTGTGTGTGTATCCACTTCATCCACCAAAATAAACCCTTCCATAGCAACAACATCCATCACCTTAATTACCCCAAACACCATAATAACAATAATTACAATAATATCTCATTAGGAAGTAACGAGTGAATGACGGGGAGAATTAATAGCAGGCAGGTGAAGAACACGATGCAATTATGCAGCTGAAATTAGTTCATGGCCCAAAGGCAAAGCAAGAAGAAAGAGGAGTTTCAGGCTGAGAGAGCGAGGGAGACAAGACTATGCAAAATACATGAATAAAAACCAGCAGATAAAAAGGCCTTGAAAGTGTAAATGAGGTGAAGTCAAAATAATGGAGATGAAAGAACCAGGCGTCGTGATGAAGGAGCGCGGATCGAGCCTTCATCTTCCTCGGAAGCTTCTCCTGCTGTCATTCATGACACAGAGAAGAAGTGTGATGACCCCCTATAAACGCTTAATCCTCCTCCATCGCCTCGCTCCATCTACGCACTTGCTCGGTCCTGACAAACTCACTCACTGTGAAATCAGCTCAACAATAGACTTCACCTACAAACACACATTAGGAGACACCTGGAAAAATTCACACTCAATTCCGGAACCATGGGTGATTTGTAATATCTTTCAATTCAATAACATTATCTCTTACCAAAATATCACGTCACTAGTTTAGGCAATTTCCCCCCTGGGGATGAATAACGTTTTTTGAATTTGGAATCTTTAAATTAACAATATCTTGCCTATAAAATACACCGTTTTCAGAAATAAGGAAAGCTGTGACCAGAAAAGGGTTGAAATCAAACATGTTTCAAATACAGTAGAAGAGCTATAAATACAGGACAACACATATCATATGTCATTTTGACACATATTCCAAAAGGTGGAATAAAAAAAAAACACAAAGAATCATGGGAAACTGAGTTCAGTAATAGATGAGATCTACTAAATCAAATAATGTATAGCTTTATATTTGTAAATGCTAAAATCTACAAAAATGCACGTTGAAGGAAGAACTTAGTCTCTGCACACAAACACACGCACGCACACACACACACACGCACACACACACGCACGTACGCACACACGCACATCAAAGATAATTTCTGAAGAGGTAAATCATTCCACTAGTTGATAACACCACTCTGCCAGTTCTTTACAGCATCACTGACCATAAAACGAGCTGCCTAATTCGTCCTCTTATAAAACCGTGGTGGTTGGACTATCAATCATATTAACCTTCATTGAGGCGACGTGTCAGCGTCACACAACAGCTCGTGTGGTGTTAATGAGTGTGTAATATAAAACACCGGCCACTAGCTCCATATGCTGCAGCATTATGGAAAACAGCCTTGTGCTTCTGCAACCAGCTGGATGCAAGAGAACAACCGTCCATCCCCAAAATCCTCACCACATTCCTCCGTTTTCTCTCTACTTGTGTGTTTATGTGTAGATGCATACATACGGTATATACAGAGATACACACACACACACACTGGCTTTTCCACAGCACAAATAAACTCACACAGCTAACAGAGACATGTCAGCACACACGGGTGTTCAGGTCATGATTTGGTTTGATTATGAATTTTAAAAAAAATTTGATTTTTATAAATAATGCATGATTTATTTTCAAACTAACCTTACCACTAGGGATTGACACTTAAACACATTAAAAAGTTATAGTAATACATGTTTAATCAAATGCTAATTTAATTTATTGCTTAAAACAATGTCCTAATCTCATATAATTGCAACGAACAAACAAAATGTATGCCCAGCTCTGTTTTAAAAATCAAATCTGTGTTTAATTTTGTAACCGTAATTGAAAATAAATTACAAATTACAATCCAGCACAACCCACCCCAACATCATCTTTCTAAATTAAAATGTGCGAAAGAAAGCAAAAATTGACTTTCAGTACATAATAACAGCCCACGTCGAACCCTCAATTTAACCAGTCACTTTACTCGTGACTTCCACATTCTTTTCTACCAACCCGACAAATCTAAACACAAACAGCAAAATATCATTTCCTTCTTCATTTCACACTGTCAATTACGGGTCGCAGTGGGCGTGTCTGTGGTGTAAGTCAGCAGGCGGGACCGGCCTGTCATTAATGGAAATGATATACGTCAATATGGCCACGTCGCCTCCCACGTGTCCGCCTGTCGTCTCACACAAAAGATCTGGCAACTTATGAACTGCCTGGACCACTACGCCGAGTCCATAAAACAACTGGCCGGTCACCGGGGAGAGGCCGCCCCTCACAACAGATGACACAGATGGGGAGAGGGCAAACAAAAAGACGCTTCCTTTGTAGCAAGTGGGAACCTTTTCAAAAAACCATTCATGCAACAAATTGGGCAAAGCTGGACCTGACTGCGCCGCTGTGTGCCTCTCAATGGCCGAGCTCTTCAGTCACAATAAGTGCAGACAAATTTATCGCTTTTCTTTCTGCTGGTCCTTAAGACGTGATCCAACACCAAGCAGAAAGCTTACGAGGTCACTTGTGTCTTTTATTTCGAATTCTGAGTTATAGCGGTTAACAGAGAAAAGATAATTCAGGGCTGATGAACATCCAACGTGTGTGTATTTGTACATAGTTGTGTGTTCTCCAGTGCATTTTTGCATTTGAACGTGTTTATTATAAATGAGTGAATGGATGAGTGTGTGTGTGTGTGTGTGTGTGTGTGTGTGTGTGT
>CM051503.1:3603529-3622722 GCA_028031935.1 Paedocypris micromegethes | reverse complement strand
GCACAATAACCCCCCCCCACACACACACACAGTTTGGTTAAATGTGTCTATCACAAAATATAGTTAGTTGTGTTAATCTATTTGAAAGTTAAAACATCAATGCAACTTTAGATTGGCTCATGATTGCTGTGATGATTTAATTAATGCAAATAGATTTGAGAACAAAAGTTTAAACTTTAAATAGTCAAACCTGCCTCTGGTAATAAAAGATCTGTTACAAATACTAGCTGTAAAAAAAAACAAAACAGACAAAAATCCAAAACACATTTAAACACTGAAGCAACACTGTCCAGAGCAACATTAACAACACAAACATCACTGAAATAAAATGACTGAGACATGTTCATTTCTCTGGTCCATGTCAACTTCTGTCTATCTGCCAAAATTAAGTTAAAAATAACAGTAGAACATGTCGTGGACTCAACCAAAATCAAACCTCTGTCATTTTAATGGTCGTAATAGATTAAATTGAGGGATTTATTTGATGCATGCAAACCAATGCAAATGTTAAAAACACAGGAAAATATTCCCTTATTAGGGAATGGAGGAGGAAACAGCCTCCATCATTCCAGAACACTTACCGGCCAGGTTGTCCACATCTTTCTCCTGCAGCACACTGACGGCATCATCGTCGGCCTCCAGCAGCAGCTCCGTCTCGGGGTTCTGACTCACAAACGGCTGGACATGGAAAGCCTTCCTCCCCCGCACAGCCTCGTCTTCAGGACCTGGAAGAGTCCGTAATGTTTCTACTGAGACTAAAAATCTAATTAAACTATATCATTGTGAAAAAAATGACTATAAACTACAATAAAAACTGCAGCAGATGAAAGGAAAACACGTTGAAAAAAAAACAAAAAAAAAAATATTACAGTCAGACACCTTAATCTTTTTAACACTGAACATCGGCTGAAGATAAACACGCAGCACAAAAATAAACAATATTTCTTCTGCTTTAATCACAGATAATTCTGAAAATCAGCTTCTTGGTCCAAACGGTCACAGCAAACAGAAATCTGTGTAGATTTGTCTTTAAGTTCAGACTTGCCTGTGACACTACAACAGAGGAAACAAAATTATAAACATAACAATCATATAAAAATGACAGTTTTTTGACTACATTCTTCTCAACAGTGCTAAGCTCCCAAGAGGTTTGTGTTCCTTCTCTCGGGTCATGTTTGAAAGTTGTCAGCACCACTGAACAAAAAGAAATAAATAAATCCTGTACCGACTCATTTCGGAGAAGCTTTCATCAGTGCAGAATTAATACTGAAAATGCTGTTCGGAAATAAGGAGCGTGGACTTCAAGAACCATGGAGGAAAAGTAAATAGCATCAGACTGACCTGAGCTGTATCATCAAGCTGATACATCCATCCATCCATCCATCCATCCATCCATCCATCCATCCATCCATCCATCCATCAACCTTACAAATAAGCATTTTCATTCATCTATCTAGCCCATGAATGATACTGTCCATCTGTCCATCCACCCATACATGTATGAATTTATCTATCCATCCTTTATTTTGTCTCTCTGTCCGTTTATCCATCTTTTTACATGTCTATTCATATGTATTTTCATTCATCCATCCATCCATCCATCAACCTGTCTGTCATTCAATCTCTTAATACATTCATGTTTAAATTAATCAATTACTACATAAATTAATATGCTTAACAGATTAATTGCTTAAATTAATTTACCATCCATCATTACGTTTGTTTGTCTGGCATATTTCAGAAATAACCACGTGTTTGTTTCTCACAGTGATCCGAAATGTCAGTCACCACGTTCAACTTAAGACTTCAGTATCTAGAATATCTAGGACTAGACCAGAACTGCTCAGACAGCCTTTTACTGTTGCTTATAACGACCTCATTTCAAGTTCTGTCTCTTTCCTCTAAATGTCTTCAAGCTGAGATGTTTGAGAGAAACTGTACGAGCAAAGTGTTTGGCAGGAGGAATTTTACAGAGTTGCTCTCAAGGTGGAAACACTAAAGTGCTCAGTAGTTTTACTGCTTCAGTTTCAAACAGACCTTCATTCAGAAGGTTATTGCTGCTCAGACTTCATAACTCACGTACATTACAGCTGCATTACAAGCTCATGGAGCAAGTAAAATCTGCACAATTCCCATCTAAGAATTACTATTTTAGAAAGAGAGCAACACGAAATAAAGGCATAAACAACAGTATATAAACAGCAATTCAGGTCACACTAGTCTGAAACTGAGGAGCTTGGCTTCTCAGAAACGAGACTTACTGTAAATTATACTTAAGTTTAAATTGTATTTAAACACTGATATATAAGACCAACAAACACATGTGGCGATGGTTCATTGCCATACAAACACGATGTTGAATCAAAATACTCATTCTTGACCATCAAAAGCCTGGAAGAAATAAACCAGGTCCACCCAGACAAGTTTGTCTCTGAAGCATCCTGCTTCACTCAACACAGCAGATGAACGAGTTCCAGTTCAATCTGATAACATCATGCACAATTAATGCAGATTTGTCGGCTGCACATCCATGTTGCGAATCTCTAGCAAAAACCGAGACTCATCAGACCAGGCCATTTTTATCCAATCTTCTATTGTCATATATTGGTGAATCTGTGGGAGTTGTAGCCTCAGTTTCTTGTTCTCAGATGACAGGAGTGGCACCCGGTGTGGACTTCTGCTGCTGTGGCTCAACCACCTCAAGGTTCAACATGTTGTGTGCTGAGAGATGCTCTTCTACATACTTTAATTGAAACAAATGTTTTTTTTTTAGTTACTGTATGTAACTGTACTGTTCTTTTAGTTGTGTTAACAAGCAGTTGGACAGATGTATCTAATTGAGCAGCCATGGAGTGTTTGTATACACACACACACACACACACACACACACACACACACACACACACACACACATTGTTATTTAATTGATTATTTTCTTTTATTTTCCTGATTCCATCTTTCCCCGTAATTATCATATTCCTTCATGGTCTGTGTGTGTCTTCCTCTGTCTATTTATTTTATTCCTTAGCTCCCTCATACAGTATCACACACACACACACACACACACACACACACACACACACACACACACACACACACACACACACACACACACACACACACACACACTCTGCAGTGACTCTCATAACAAGCTGTAAAGATCTATGTCCAGAAGGGTTGAGTGGGTCAGGGCAGAGCTGCTCACCTGAAAATGAGACTGCAAGGACACTCGCAGGAAGAACAGGCCGTTAAAGAGCAGGATCAATATTAACCTGACTTTCATTTCATGCTTGCCCAGTTCCAATCAGCTAACAATATACTCGACCAGTGGCGAGCGAGGGGGAAGGTTTTCATGAAACACCGACTGTTATGTGAGCACAGCTACCAGATACTGTAGTTTCCCTCCAGTGCTTGAACTGAAGGTCAGTTCTCTGTGGCATACAGACATGCATTTAAATGTTCTTCTCTGACAGGGTGAAGTCCTATTAAATCTAAGCCCATTTTCATTGACTGAGAATGTGATACAGTCACATTAAACATTAAAGTCCCATGAATCAAAAATAATGATGTTTTTTCTACGGCAGTGAGGTTTATTTTCCGACTGAACCTGAGACATAATTCACCACCACTAGGCTCATTTGAAAAATCAATTTGAATAATGAAAAAAAAAAAAAACATGCCACAACATTGGTTCAATGGCAGCCTTCTTGCAAAAACACTGTACTAGCACTAAAAAGATCGTTTTACCTGCATTTATGCTTGTCTGTTGGTCTTCCTGCTTTGCGCGCGCACGCACGCGCACACACACACACACACACACACACACACACACACACACGCTAAAATATGCTGCAAAAAAGTGGTAAATAGTAAATGATGCAAAGAAAATGGGTTTTCATCCAAAAACAGAAAAGCTCTGTGAATAAACTCTGAGCTATAAAGAACGTTTTATAGTAAACATTTTGTTTTGTTTTTCACTTAGAAGATTGAAGACTAAACTCATACAGCTCCTTTTAGAAACGTCTTTGCCTTTGACCCGATAATTTTACAGAAGCTGGTCTTTTCTCTCTCTCTGTGGTATTATGAGGGAAACATATGACCGTAGGCCCTTTCACATGACAATCGTATGCATAATTCCTCCGATTAAAAGCCCAGGGACCACAACAAGTCCTCCATCAAAAACACAAGACCAACTGTCCACAGAGACACACTGACAGCTTTCCAAGAATGAGCAGAAAAGGACTGAAGAAAACCACAGGGGTGTGAGTTTATGCACAAATGCATTGGGAATACTGGGTAATGCGTATTAAAAATCGATAAATGTAGCTGAAAGAATAATAAAATAACGTGAAAAATCTGAATTTGTGATATGAGACCACCTGCAGGTCAAGGAACAGCTGGCATGTGTGTGTTCAAGTGTGTTCTGGCTCGAACACAAAGACCATCTGACATGGCCCGAAAAGCAGTTGGGTACAAAAGGCCAGACGTTCAGACAACCATGACATCTCTACATAAACAGCCACAGGAAATTCACAGAATAATGTCTGGTGTTCAGGGTAAAAAAAAGAAAAAATACAAATAAACAAATCAAATCCAAAACCGCATTGCAAGACCACGACACAGGCATTTAAACACCTCCTAAATGCAAGACATGAAAATAAAAACGGCCTATTACAGTTCCCTGCATCTCAGATGTCTCCTCCATTGTGCAATTGAAATAGCTACAGTAACTATCTGATCTCAGAAGAGCAATCGACCCTTTGTATCTGTGGATCAATGGATTTAATACACTCCCACCCTGATCTTCTGTTCAATCGGATCCTGTAGAAGTGCCCGCAGTGGTTAATAGTATTGAACAGTCTCTTTTAAAGCAAGTGTTGTGAGTCAGTGAGCCAAATTGACAGCAGCATCGAGTGCCGAGCGAGAGGACCGAACGGGTCAATAAGGAAGAATGTGTTCAGCTTCGAAAAGTCAAAATAAAACCATGTTGGTTTTCTCTCAAAACAACAGGCAATTAAGATAGAAGCAAACTTTGAACAGCTTTAAAAGTCTGCGAAGCATTGGAAAGCCAATTGAAGAACATCTAAAGCTGCATGTGTGTATGCAATTTGGCAAACAATAGTGTCATTGTGTAAAATGAATGTAATTTAGGAATAATTAGCTAAACCGGCAGATTCCAGCCACACTTTGATTGGCTGTTGGCAGAATTACTAACCGTAATCCTCAAGTGATTTGCACGTGATGTCCAAGTGGGTGGAGCCAAAGGGGTTTCGGACAAATCTCCTCCTCCTGCGAAGATCGTCCTCCCAGTAGTCCAGACGCCAGAAGTCATGCTGCTGACTGGAGAAGGGGAAAAGACACGAACCCCTGGTGAGAAAAAAATGAACAATAAAACATTTCACAATGCTCATGAAGCAAACACATGCCTCATTTTTCAGCACATTGGGATCTAAAAATCTACTCGTAATGATGTTTCCAAATCTACGACATACGATACACACATCTGACACCCCCAAAAGCACGTTTAGAGTTTTATTATCATGTTCTGAACCTTACAGCACTAAAGAGAGACACAGCCTGGAGGAAGCCCAAGCCAAACGTTACAGGGGCCGAACAACATTGGCTAAAATCCAGCTAATTTGCGAAGTTCATTAACGCTCATTGCACAAGACCCTCGAGCATAAAACGACCGTGCAGCTCTCAAATAAATAACAGCAAGTCACATTAGCAAACACGGTCTCGAATTACAAGCATAAAATGGCAGTTTGCCCCCTCTTCACTGCCTTTCTTAACAAGTCTTGTAAATCAGAAGTAGGACCCTCTAAAGGGGTTTTAATGATTCTGGGGTCTTGCAATAGCCAATAAAACAGGGACCCCCTCCGGCGGGTTGTGTGCAAGCTGTGATTAAAATAACGTGCTGAAATATTCATTGAAATGATTCCCAGGCCCCCGAAGCCGGGGAAAATTGCGTTTTTATTCATTATTAATAACAGCGAATTAGAGGTCGCATAAAAGAACGACTGAGGGGTTGAGAGGGAAGAGAGCGGAGGGAAAGAGCAGAAAACAGCGACAGCATATGGGAACCATCTTTGTAAATGATTATTCCAACATTAGCAGGGACCCAGGCTAATTTTATTGCTTGCAGCTAATGCAAACCATTGAGTGCAGGAACAGCATCAGGTTACTAAGTGCAGCTTGTTTCGGCCTGGAGACATTTCAAAGGATTTCAGATGAGGAAAAAAAGGAAAGGAGAGGGGAAAAAAGAGCAGGCAAGTACAGAAGAAAACTGCAGCTAATTGACTCCGAAGCGGATTTGAAAAGTGATGATTGGTGTAATTGGTGGACGGATGACAGCAGGGTCTGAGACTATAGGTAATTTCTGCATCTGGTTTGTCTTCATTAACAGCTTCTCATGATGAAAGAGCTGAATAGTTCCCATCATGCCCAACTCTGACACCAGACTCTCGGCTTCAGCAAACCGAGGTGTCAAGAACTTCAGGTTCTGAGAGGAATCAATATCAGTCTTCCAAAACAACCTTTGGTTAAAACAATAAAATAGTTAAACTACAGTATTATTGCAAATATAGCTGCAAGCAGCAATGGCAGATTTCTACAAAGAAACAAAAACCTCATGCATGAAAACAACTTACAAAGAACTAAAGGCGTCATACTACATTTCTTTCAAGACTTCAAGATTTATTCAGTTTAATCACTATCATGTAATTCCTGAAAATACTTAGAAAGAAAGTGTACATTTTAAGATGTCTGTCCCCATTGAAAATGCTTGTCTGTTTACATACATTAAACTGATCTTTCAAGTTGTTAAAAAGCTTGATAATTCTGATGTTTTATGCCGGTCAAACACGCAGCACAATTAATGGAACCTATTGTTACACACTCGGTTAGAACATAGATCAGTTTATAGACATCAGCAATTAAGCACTATGAGTTAATATATGATTGATATGTGGTTTATTGGTCTTGACTCTCCTATTCTAATAATCCAAAGAAATATATTGAATTATGCATGATTTAAGAGATTTTAAAAAATGCCACTTTTTTTTCCCCACTTTATTTTGCATTTTGCAATTTCCACTCCCTTCCCTTCCCTTTCCTTCCTACCTTCTAAACATCCAGCCACATATCCGCCTTTCCATCCATCTATCGAAAACCCATTTCAGGTCATTGCAAATAATAAATAAAAAAATCTTAACAAAAATGTTAGGATCCTCGTTCAAACCCCTAATTAATTAGAACTGTACAACTCTGTACAACTTTTCCTACACACCCAATATTTCTCTCATTCTCTTCCAAACACAAATCACAAACATATACATTTAAATCCCCACACCCCCCGACGCTCACCTCTCCCTTAAATGTTTTAATTTGACAAGCAGCAGTAAAATACAAAGAGCACGACAAAAGCAAAAGACAATCATTCCTTCAATCCGATAAGGTGTTTGCCCGGAGCTACGGCTTCCACTCGACGGCCCCTATCTCGCTCGCTCACTCTCTCTCTCTGCGCTGTCATAATATTGAGGCAGTCTAAACAGATTAAAGTGTTACAGCAGGATCAAATCACAAAAGCTGCTCCTTGTTGCGTGAATATTATATCTACAAATGTCAAGAAATCAGAAAGCTCAAGGGACTTAGCTGAGCTCTGACAGCAACATGAGCGCTCAGGCTCAGTTTAACATCCATCAGGAACGTCACCGGAAACAAAGCCCGCTTGCGCACACCACTTCCAAAAGTTCATCACGGAAAGAGCAGAGCAGCGTGTCTGGGGCTTGTCTGTTGTCAGTCTTATTCCGCAAGAGCCAGACAAAGACGTCAGGAGGTCAAGGTCAACGAATGATGTTATAAATGCAAGATTATGTACAAAAAAAAAAATGTAAATCCCGTAGAGGCAGCAGGCGTTTACCATTCTAGATTAGAACGAGGGGGAAAAAAACATGCACATTCGCCCCCACATTATAAATGACGGTGTGGATTGGGTTTGACAGTTGGTTGTAAACAGAAAGTCCAAACGTGATCATATTCTTCATAAAATTCCAGCAAATGATGAAGCGAAGAGAGCCTGACGTTTCCCTGACTCGGCTAAAGCACATGCTTTCACTTTACTGGTGGCTTGCATGAGATTAAACGGTGATGCGGTGAAACATTAAACCATGCGGTTGGAAACAGAGCCAAAATTCAGTTCTTGCCAAAAGTGGCAAGAAATGTCTTGGAGGTGGGGTACAGACGTCCCCAGAGGTGGTCTTTCTCTTACATGAGCTTTGGAGGCCGTTTATAAAAGTCACGGCATGAATGAGCTGACATCTCAAGTTCTTGAAAAAAACAACCTAACTTTCCATTACTATAAATTCACCTCGTCATATTTAGTTTGATACTGTTTATATACAGTACCATTCAAAAGTTTACCATTCAAAAGTCACTTTGAAATGTCCTATTTTTGTAAAGCATTGTTTTTGTCAATGAAAATAATTGATTACTACTACTAATACATTAGAAATGCATTAATAAAATTACTGATGTGGTAAATAACTATTCTAGCTGTAAATGTCTGGTTTTTAGTACAATACTTATTGCGGCACAGTGGCACAGTGGTTAGTGCTGTGGCCTCACAGCAATCAGGTTCTGATTGTGACTCGAGGTGTGAGTGTCTAGAAAGGCGCCAATAAATAAATAATTATTATAATTATTATTACATAATGTACATATCTACATAAGTGTATATAGGCCCATTTCCAGCAACTGTCACTCCAGTGTTTTAATGGTACAATGTGTTTGCAAATTGTGTCATAAGGATTATGGATGATTGGAAAACCCTTATCCTAATGTTTGATTACATTAGCACTACTGGAAACAGTTTAGCTGGTTAAAGAAGCTATAAAACTGACCTTCTTTTGAAGCGCTCAGAATGGCCAGAAATAGAGAACTTTCATGTGAAACTCGACAGTCTATCCTTGTTCGTAGAAAACAAAGTGTGACTTTTCATGGAACACAAAAATTGTCTAGGTGACCCCAAACTTTTGAACGGTAGTGTATATTTGTGGTGAGTTGTTGTTAGCGTTAACACAATGAGACTTCAACCACGCAGCAAAAAGTTTATACCAAGCAAGATATGCTGATTACTATGGTTATTATTTAGTGTGGATTGTACTAAGTGTGGTTTAGTACTATTAGTACTAAGGTATCGTAACTGCAACGTGAGCAGCTTCACATAGAAGATAAAAATAAAGATGTCGGAGGCAGTTGCAATGAATTTTGTTGACTCAGTAGCACTGTGCATGAAGACATTACAGTTGGAATTAGTGTTCATTTTTTTCTCTCTGTTGGATGTTGAATTATAAAAATCTAACGTTAAACGATTCTGAAAAACTCAGTATAGTCTGATATTTATATGTATTATTTAATGATATTACCAATTAAAATAAACAGACAACAATAAACATATTATTAATATTACCATTGCTATTTACTATTGTGATGTTGTTATCATTCCATATGTTTGTTATCATAATGTAAGTCTTTAAAACGAAGCACTAAATAAATATACATGCAAAGGACTCAAAGTCTTGACATGCTAAAATGCTACCAAGCTAAAACGTTGCAAATACAGAGACCAAAGGCATTTAGTTAGTCAATGTTTAGCCCATTTTTGTATATGTTTGCTCCACCAGTAACGGCCAATTCAGAATGAAGCTCCCAGTCTCCAGGCAAATGAAATTAGTCTGGATGATTTAGCGCTTCAATCCGCTCTAAATGAGGCTTTACTCATTAAAAACGCTCCTCTCGTCAACAACAGTACAATACCAGCAATATGAGGCGTACAATTGTGTCTCTGGGTCGCAAAGGAAAGAATCTAATAGTCTGCTTAAGTGTGCCACTTCCAACAAAAGAATAAAAGCGCCACGTTCTTCACAATAAAGAGTGAATCCCAGCAGTCATTTCATCCGAATGGTAATCAGTCACCAGAATTAGCCTCCGACACGCTCGACTTTACCAATCGCAGAGCTCACGGTGACAGGCGTAAAGGATGGCGGAGGTCTAGCCTACTCCAAATTTATTAGTCACATCGCCCATCAATCACACAAATGGATTTCCAACTGCATTTTAAAAGCTAATTTCCCTGCACTGATAACCAAAACTATCAGCCCACCAGTCTGCCAGTCATTATTTACTGCTGCTTTACTAAATGAATCACAAAGGACCGGTGTAAAATGGCGTGTATCCCTCTCGTCCACTACTTCACCTCTCAAACATCTCAGAAGAGTGTGAAAATGAAGATTTAGGAGTCTCCATCCGCAGGGCATGTGCTGTTTGTGCAGGGCTGTAAAAAGTCTGACAGCCATGATTCAGCCTAAAACGGCAAAATGGGAAATAAAAGAAAGGATGACAATTCAATCTAAAAATATATATAGCTCCGCTCGGAGGGGAGCGGAGGTGTGTGTTTGGAAAGCCTGTCTGCAAATATGATGTATTAGGCTTTTACAGTGGCATTGTGCTGGATTATGGGAGACTGTTACCGAGCAACTCAAACACTTTCGACTTCTCCACGTGGAATTAAAAAAGATTTGTTCAAGTGGCTGCATTTCTTTTTTTTCCTGTTTGTCTTCCTTCAAACTTTTGAATATTTTTTTCTGCATCAATGGAAATGTGAATGTTTAACTAGTATGCGTAAAAATTTATATAATAAGTGCTTTATTTAAAAACAAATGTGTATTATATATCCACAATTATTTGTACAGAAAAAAACCTGACCTTAACCATTTATCACCCATACTTGCAATATCAAATAAAAATTTCAATTAACTGAAAAAATTGCCTGTAGCCTCCACTAGCACAGTTTCATGAATAAATTATGGTTTCACAAGTCACTATGTGGTTTCTTTCCATTTTACTTAACTGACAGTCCACAAACCAAGTTTTGCAAGGCAGTTTAACCAACGCAATTGCATCTGCACCAACAAACAGGACACTCCGTCTAGGCAAAAGTGCATTAATGTCAAGAAAAAGTGACCATCGGGTTGGTTATTACACAAACTATGTTAAGCTCAAAGGCCACAATTATTGTTTATTATGCACTGCACTGTTTCTAGTAAGGAATGAAAGCCGACGACCTCAGAAAGAGGAAAAGAGTCCAGTAAAACATGTGGCGATGACAGAGTTCTCGCAGATCACAGCAGAACATGAGGAAAAGGGAATGAAGGGGAAATTCAATAAGGCTCCATTATGTTCTCATTAAATGCATCTATTGAGACAGAAATGGAGCATAATTAGTCTAATAGCAGTAATGAGTGGTGGTCTGTCTGTGGTGGGGTCGTCTGGCTTTCCTCAATGCCACACAGATTCAGCCTCTTCCTGCTCGTGACACTAAACACCAGCTCGACACATTCAGTGAAGTGAAGTCGAGATCCATGTGCTTGATGCTTGATATCAGTTTCACTAGAGTTTGACAACACAAACTGAAGCTTTTCAGAATTCAAATAATTCAAATATGATTCTACGTGAATGACTCAACAGAACGGGGTGAGGGTGTTTTCCACAGTGAAAGTCTTTGAGGCCGTAGATTTCCATTTAAATGCCATTTCAGTAAAAAAAAAAAAAAACGCCACAGTCCCTCCAGTTTCAATCAACCAGTTCCATATAGTTTTCTGAAAATAAAATAAACTTTGAATATAAATAATGAATAAAGTCACTGAGACTTTGCGTTTATTCAAGGATGAATGAGGCAGAATTAGAACATCATCCAAGGAGCAGAGCTACGTTTCAGGTAAATCATCTTTAACTCAGAGTATAATGTATATTTTTTAAATTAATCTCAAAAAGATTTAATAGGGTCAGACAGACAAATGTGAGAGTGATTTACGGAAAGAAAGCACAATTTTAGCCCTTCACTGGGGTTTATTTTCAGGACAGGCTACAATGTCCATGGTTAAACATGGTAACGCAATTTAAAAAAAAGAACTTAGCTGCCACTCCAATTAATTTATGTTCCATTTTGCAATTTTTTTTAGGTACAATTTATGGACACCCAGTGACACTTCAAGAATATTGTAGCTTCATTGGCCATTCATCTGGCACTTCCCCTGCTGCAATTACAATTGATAACCTTTCACCCACTTCCAATGAGACTGCTTAAGCCAAGTGAAGGCTCCGTTCCATCATCAAGTTATTATGCAGGACCGGATCGCTGCCATTCGTCAAACTAGAGACCCCACTCACGGTTATTCAGGGGAAATGATTCCCCACCCTCCAGGAATCAATAGGTGTCACTGCTCTCGCTGTCTTCCCTACTTCTGTCAATGGAAAAAAGTAATTATACAACAGAAAGTGTTGACAATCGATGCAGGAGTCAGGAGAAGTTAAGATCTGATGTGGTCCAGGTTCGGTGGTCTTCTATCAGCTGTCGGATCTAATGCTGACCAACACCATCACCGCACTGGAACACTATCCACTCGTGCATTTTTTTCTAATTTTGTAACAAATAGCACTCAAACATCGGTTTTACGCAAGAACATTACTCGCCAGACAACAGACACTAAGCAGGAGTATTATTGGACTACTAGTAGAGTCTGCTGCGCACAGTCGCATTCAAACAAATGGATGATTGAAAATCGTATGTGCAAAGTTATTGACCAAAAGTAGATGGACATCCTACACAAGTAATCAGCTGACTGCAAGAACAGACAATACTAGCCCTTTTGGGTCAAAAAGGTGCTAACTTAAATTTCCACATGCCTTTTAGGGGCTTAATCGTACTTAAAGCTTGATAGAAGAACCCACAAACTATGTTGCTAGAGCAATGCCGATGTGATGGTGCTAAAACGGAGATCCACTGTACACTGCTTTATGAATCACACTAGTTTGTGCAAACGCTTTTATTCAAAGTGACTTCTAGAATGAGAAGATGGGGTCAGTGTCTTGCTCCAGGACACGTGCATTGTGGAACCTACCAGACCGGGATTTGAACCAGTAAGTCCAAATCAACTAACACCCAACTACCAACTAACCCAAATTTTACAATCAAGCTAAATTCAAGAAACAATAATAAATACAGTAAATCATATTTTACTTGCTTGCTAAAATATAAAAAGTGGGATATTTGATACAGGATGGCACATGGAGCAGTGGGTAGCGCTGGTGCCTCACAGCAAGAAAGTACAGTAGACTCAAAGTACGAGTTCTGTGCGGAATTTGCATGTTCCCCATGACACAGAAATGGAGTAAGCGGTAAAAATGGATGGATGAATACTTGAAATAAAGAAACCAGTTACAAAACACACATTTGTACGAAACTTGACCTCTGTGGCTGAAGTAGAAGCAACTCAATACTGTTATTTCATTAAAGTCGAGTCTGTCACGTTGTCTCCATATATTCAAACTTGTTCTACATCTACAATTCACCATGGTTTTTTTTAGATTTGTGAAACAATGAAATTAACATTTTTCGTGTAAATGTAAAAACAAAAATAATAATTTTGATTTTTTTCAGGTGCAAATAGTGGTTCAAAATGTGCCTGCCATCATAAAAGTGATTACCTCCAATTTACAGATCGTCTGTTCACCACACGGTTACACGCTATCACGTGAAGAATCCAGAATCAATCCTTTGGCAATTTTTCAATTAATGATAGAAATTAATGGGACGATGAAATGAAGAAAAAAAATCCATTATTTTCCAATTTAATCGACGTCTTCTCAATCATCAATTCCAATGTCTTCACACTTTTGACACAACTGAAGCTTATAATTCACTGATGGAGGTCAGAGGTCAAATGGAGCAAGAGAGGAACATAACTCCCCGGGAGAGAGAGAAAGAAATCTGACAACCAATTTTCGACTTGATTTATCAGTGTAAAGCTCAAACTGATAGCGTGTCACAGCCGTCCTATCAAAGCCTTCTCCTTCCGACTTCACAGCCCGGATCAATACAACCCTATACTGTTTCAATTTGAGAGCCATTGATTTTCTGATGCCGACTCAATACTGGGGACATTCATCATCAGGCAAGCATAAAGTATGATCGAACGGCGGAATTGTGGCTTCGTGCAGCCAGGGACCGGAGGAATTCATGGTCACATTTCTTTTTTTTGGCAGGTCACCGGCATTTAGTAAAACACAATGCAACCCAACCTTTGGTAAAAACAGAAGAGGAGAATGTGCCACAAAAACAACTGATAATCATCAGTTAGTGACAATCATTTAATCTGTAAGAAACACACATGCATATTATACAATTATAATTGTGATTTTGTACCATTACTTGTATACATGTTTGTACATATGTAGGTGTGTGTGTGTGTGTGTGTGTGTGTGTGTGTGTGTGTGTGTGTGTGTGTGTGAGAATCTTACTATAATTTTTAAAGATTCATGCTGCATTGCATATTTTAAATAAGACTTTAAATCTTATTAAATCTTATTAAGACGTATTAAGTTAAATCTATATTTCAATAATAAAACTTAAATCCAAACTTGATGCAAAATGAAACTGTGTCCTTTGTGTATAATAAAACAAAGAGAAATGTAAGTATCAGACGGCCAAAGGCTCTTTTACACACACCACATAAATGGGAAAGTTAATGTAGCATTGAGGGCTGTGACGCAGCTGAGCTGTGAACATATTGCATCATCTTTCTTCTCCACCAGTGCATCTGAATCTGTTGGAGGGTTTGAGGCTGTGGCTCAGTAACCGCCGAACTAGATGCAAATGTCGGGGCTTGGAGAGCTTTACATAGAGATTTTAATATGACAAAATGGTGCCGTTTCAGCAAATCAGATTTGGCTTCAAATTCTCATGCTATTTATTTTTTGTAACTTAATGACCTATAATTAATGCATAATGTATATGAGACAAGGCTATACTTTACTTGACATTTTAATGTTATTAGGAATTTTATATTATAAATATTAATAGAAATATAATAGTTGTAAAATACGTTATATGTAATATACACACATACACACATACTTGCATACATACATACATACATACATGCATACATTCATACATACTAAGGTTTTTTTAAGATTTTTTTCCACACATGCGCTTTGAGACAGTTGTAACTGTGAAAATCGCCCTGCAAATGCACTGAACTTGAACTTAACAGCCATGATGCAACAGTGCCTGTCATCATGGGAATGAAGAACAAGTGGAAATGCAGCAAACTGCGGAAATGCGAAAACAATTTGCTCACACAATGAGACAATTCACAAATTCTTCTTTTAAGACTAATCGCTTCAAATGCCCCTTTTTACAATGAAACAGGGTCATTTAAACATGTTTATGATTTATTTTAAGGATAAAAAAAAATTTAAATAATTGGCTCAATGGTCATTTCTCAATTCTTTCATTTTAGTGTTATTTAGTCTTTTATAGTGTTTCTGTGCAGTTTTTTTTGCGCTATTGTCAATTGTCTAAAGCAGGAGTGACCAACTAGTCAGAGACTAAGAGCCACTGTTTTTTATGTTTTACTGCAAGGAGCCACATCATACACATGGGCACACATAAACATCATCCCATTCCTTAATCTTGTATGCACGCACAAACACACAGACCTCTGCTCAGCCAGATTTAATAGAAATAAAAACACACAACAACATGATAATATTAGTTATTTAGTTAACATTGTGTGCATATTTGACTCATGTCATGTAAGAGCTCCTGAAGAGCCGCATGAAACTAGTTAAAGAGCATGAGGCTCAAGAGCCACGGGTTGGTCACCCCTGGTCTAAAGTGTTTGATGGAAAAGAAAAACTTACCATTAATAAACAGTGTGTCTGAATTAATGGATTCTCTAGTCTGCCTTCTGTTTGCATGATGGTGCTTCTGAAATGCTTTAACATAGAAGCATCTCTAAGTGCTGTTTCACCATGTGATATTCAGATATTGTGTGATGAGCCATCATATTTATATATGACAATATGTGGTCATATATGTGACAATAAGTCCAACAAGTTAAAAACAACACCATCGCTTAAAAAACAACTTCTACCGCTATTACAGTTTTTACGGTGTGTGTGTATACTCTAATAGAACGCCATGGCGGTCTTGTTTTCAATTTTTCCGTTAGGGGGACGCTCTATTAGAGGGGGAATTCTACTAGAGGGTGTCAGCATCATTTTCAACGTGTTAGTGACAATAGAATGATGACTTGTCTCAAACTAACTGAACATCAAATGCAGAAACGTCATGGATTAGTAAGCAACACGTGCAACAGTGCTTAATAGTGTTTCTAAGTCAAAGTACAGCTATCATACTGGTAATACATACTGGTGTGCACGGAGACTCGAGACTCCCTTAGCTTTGACATAGAAACACCGTTAGGCACTGTTGCATTGCTTACTAACCAATGCCGTTTCTGCATGTGAAATTCAGAAAGTGAGACGAGTCAATCTATCTTACCGTCTATAATATTATACATGTTTAATTTATAAAAATGTTTAAATAATCTAGGGACTTATAATATTATTGCAGTACTAGTAGTGGAGACTTACGGCCACAACATTTGCAGTGATTCTGAAATCATGAAGATTTATCTTTAAAAAAAAAAAACATAAAAAACAAAACAAAAAAAGGTGTTATTTTGTTTTTCTTTGTTTTAAAGAATGTGATTTCACCCCACTTCACTAATATTGTAAACACCTCATTATGAAAGTTATTTTAGCTTAAAATAAATTGCTACTTGATAGACTATACCGACTAAAGCAGCATGGTTAAAGAGTGAATTTTATTTGACCATCAAATCAGGTTCATGAGTCACGTAACAACATCAGCATAATTACGTTATTCAAACGTCATGTAAATACAGCGTTTGCATTCCTCAATCCCATTGACTTACAGTATATCTGATGTCACAGACACTTCTTCAGACATAGCCACCAGCCAATCAAACCCTATGATTAAAAATGGCTTAATTATTATCGCATTACCTTATTTAATTGGTCTAAAAACATATAACATTATTTGTTTGTATCTTTTGCTTGTGTTTGGTGAAACAACAGTGCTTCTTTTAACAAGACCCTCGAGACTCTGTAACAACTACTAGCTGTGCGTGTGTGTGTGTGTGTGTGTGTGTGTGTGTGTGTGTGCACCAGTGATGTGTCTCAGAGGATTTACTGGGCTGCTGTGGTAATTGAGTTTACTGACCTGCAGACTGACCTGCTGAGAGCAAGAAAATGACATTAAATAGGAGTCACATCACAGCTCAGCTTGATGTGTTTGTGTCGCAAGGGTAACAGAGTGATGGCCTGAACCTCCCAGACACTCACCAGTTGGACAAAATACACAACAAATATGCTGTACGTCTGTCCATTCATGTACTGTACTGTACACAAACACACTCCTGGAAACAAGAACTGGTATTGTGTTCTTCAAACTTTAAAGCGCACCTACAGGTTTCATTTTAATCTAGAAACTAAAGTGTACCTTACTGAATATGTGGATTTCGTTAACTGTGTGGCTTCTAATTCGGTGGGACTTTTATTCTGAAAAATACACAAATAATTATTACAGGTAAAAAGAAGGCGTTACCTGTGCGCTGCCGGCCCCCAGGCCCCTTGCTTATTGCTCAGGATATTGAGGATCTTTTGCTTCAGCTGATTGGCCGTCACCTGATCACGATGCTTGGAGGCACCAATGAGGTGATCGCACATGGTTTCCTCTTCCTTCCTGTCTGTCGCATACTGAGTACACATTGCCTGAAAACAATTCCATTGAAAAAAGTTACATATTATCCTGCACAAAAAAGCAGTTTATTACAAAGTTCCCAGTAAATAACCAAGAAGGGGCATTTTTAAACTGAGGGAGAAAATTAATTAACAAATATACAGGTATACCGTTTATTTATCTACTTATATATTGTAGCACATACAGTATATAATCAATGGAAATGTATTATATAGAATAAACCATGTAAATTAAACAGAACTTCACAAGACTACTGACTACATTGTGACCGTCGGTTCCATGTGGAGAATCCCCTGCTGTTTTTCCAAATCTAATTTGCTAACACACGCTGGTGGGATCTGTGGAAAGGGTTGGAGAGGCTGAAGGAACGTAATTGAATTTCCCTTCCTCATATTTGAATTGTGTCAGACATTATGCAGCAGTATATTCTTCAACCGGCCGATAACTCAATCTCCTCTCACGCTGACAAATATCAAACCTTATTTATCACTTCAGATGGGATATGAGGGTTGAAAGTGACACCAGCTTAATTGTAAAAAACATCATATCTGCCTCCAGGACCTTCAATCTGAAGATGCTGTAATAAAGAGGGAAGAATGAGTGATGGATGAAGGGCCATGAAGCCGGAGATGGTGTTTTATCTGGCAGGTCAAGGATCTTGGGGAGCCGGGGATAAAACAAGCATCTCGCACGAGCTGCTGCTTCTACGTAGATAAGGACCTCATTGCTCACTCTCTCTTTCTCGCTATCATTCTCTCTCACTGCTTCCCTTCATAAACAAGTCCTGACAACAATGAAAATGGGTTTTTACAAAACCCACGAAAAGTTCTGTTTTTACAGAAGTGTATCTTGACCAGAACTGTTTATTGTAAATTCAGCCTAACACACCGAGATTTATTTTTTATTAAATGGAAAATACAGGGAAAGAATGGAGCGAGCAATTGAAGAGAAATGAGTTTGGGATGGAGAGAGAATTCAGTTAAGAGAATAAAAAGTTCAAATGTAGACAATCAAGAGAGGCAGAAGGAGAAATAAAAAAAAGTGATTGAGGTAGAAAAAGTGGTTTCCTCCACCTCAAACTCAGCATGCTTGTGGACGTCTTCGGCTCGCTGTCTGTTCAGAATAAACTCAGCTTCATTGGCCACTCGGACAATGTGATCCTTCATGGCATGACACAGAAGTCTAAAATCAAGAATATGAGAAATCATTATACACAAAAAAGCCAGAACACTGCATGAGCATGCTCACTATTGCCGATGGTAAACTCAACAATATCTCTATGGTTTACATTGCTCTGTGAGAAATGTCATTACACAGACCATTAAACCAGGCATGTTTTAATTACACTAGCTTGGAGTTTATGTGATGCAAACATTCAACTCCTTCTCCCATCCCACAGTAAGACTGGCACACAGATCTCCCATGATTACTAGAAACTCCAGTTAATGTGCACACACACACACACACACACACACACACACACACACACACACACACACAC
>CM051503.1:3545470-3603522 GCA_028031935.1 Paedocypris micromegethes | reverse complement strand
TATATATACAGAACGTGCATATAAATGTCCAGTAAATGCTTTTAAACAGCCTCTGTTCTAGCTCTGCATGTGACATGTGTACCTTGAGGAAGGCCACTGACTTGACAGTTTTACAAAAGATGGCTATTGGCAACGTACATGAGGAGTGTCATACACGAAAGACCATTGCAAAAGAAACTGGTCGTTCACATTACGGAGAGCTGTACAATCACATTAGGCAAAGGGGAAACGAGATGTTGTAGAACAATAGTTCACAAGCAATTGGCATACACACATACCCTTGAGAGGGTTATGAATCAAAACTCATTAAAAAAACGGAGCAGACTCACAAAGAGTGGACTGGACTGCTAAAAAGCAGGGACAGTATACTAAAACGTTGAGCACTTCATGCTCCCTGCTACACAAGATTTCATTATTAAATAAGAACAATATAAAATCTATGGGCTATTGTGAAGTGGAAGATGCAATGAGCAAGAGCCAACTACGCAGAAGATCTGAACGTGCAACCTGCACCTCATGACTTCACCTTGGACCGCATTGCTTCAGTAATTCAGGCAAAAAAGAACTTTACACGTTGATGCTTTTCTGCCAACATTAATAAACATTTCTTATTATTAGACTTACATTATTATGATGTTGTTCAATTTTGTGAAATACCTATACATAATGTGGAAATTTCATTAGATGTCAGTTATAATCACCAAAACTAACAGAAACAAACATTTGTATAGTTTCCCATCACATACTGTATGCATCCATTTGTTTTGACGAGAACATAAACATAGACACAAAAAATCCTAGGATAAAAAAAGCACCATACTTCAAATGTAATGGTTCTGTCTGTGAGGTTGTGAAAACTGTTGTCAAACATTTAAACATAATTTGAGCTTTGTAAACATGCAACTGTACAGTCATCCACCTTCATGTGAATACTTTCATAAACAATCATAAACATTAGTGAAACAGAGGAAATTATTATTTATTTTGCTAAAAGAACCGGCCAGAACAGCAGACAGCACCATGGACAGCGACTGTATCTGCTGCTACCCAGACAGGTCGGCACATGTGCTCAGGCCATTCAGTTTGACAAATGAAATCATTTCAAGCTTTACAAAATATATCAGTAAGAGAGCATAAAATAATACGTAGGTTAAGCAAGCTGCACGCACTAACACACACACACAGACATGCGCGCGCGCACACACACACACACACACACACACTGGACAGGAGATGTGGCAGGGCTTATACAGACTCTCAGGTTTAATCTGGCCTGTCTCAGCATATTTTACACTCTGCTGTAAACATCAGGAGGAGAGCTTATGTGATAATCGGCCTGCTCAAAGACGGCATGTTGAGCGAGTTAAGAAGACCAGCACCAGATCACCAGTTTAGTAAGGGTATGGGACTCTACCTTCCCTCGTTGATGAGCTCGATGAAAGCCAGGCCAGCATTCTTCTGGATCGAGTTCTGCCACTCCTAAAACACAAAGAAAATCTGAACTCTCAAACATTTGACTAATGTTATAAGGTAACAGGATTCATACTATAAATAATAGTTACGTTTCAGTATTAATAGACATACACAGTATAGATATACATACAGATTATAACATCCCATGTGATAAGAATCTTAACATAAATTCTGCATATAGCTATAATTATATATAACTATAAATATACAGTATAAATATATTTATAACCTAATTATAAATATATAAATAACCTAAAATATGTTTGTAGTTTGAAATGTATTTTTAAAAAGTAATGTTTAAAGCAAAGTATTGACAGAGTGAAAATCAGGTCTGAAGCGTCACAAACGGTTGCGAGCTTAAAACTGCTGGAACTAATCTGCACTCAAAATTGCTCTCATTCCATCAAGCATTCCATTAAAATGAAATGATTCACGATAGTGATCACAGCACACTAGATCTCTATGTTTTTGAGAAAGCGCCAATGCCTTTGAGGTCATGTCCACCATCAAAAGCCAAAGCTGTTAAACTTGGAACGGAGCCTGTGGCAAGCATCTTTTCTGCCCTGTGCCCAGATCCATAAACATAGCAGAGATGTAATTGCAGAATGAAACCGTATCCTCTTGCCCCTTAAACACAACCATTTCCTCCCCATAAGCACCAGTGACAGATCACCAAAGCCCCACGTCTCCACACCAGCCCTCTCGTCTTCGCCTGGAGCTTTTTTGAGGCCTCTGGGAAACGGCTTCCTCCCTCTTTCTCCATCATCTCTCACACACACAGAGTCTGGAAATGATTAAAAACCAGTTGTATTCTCACTATGGGAATTTTTCTTTCTTCGATTTGATCTTTTAAAGGTAAACATGTGCTTTGTTTAAAAAAAAAAGTGAGGGAACTGCAAAATGTAAAAAAAAAAAGTGTATTTTAAAATTTATGACATTACCGTTTATTTATTACGAGTTGTAATAAATGGTATATTGTGATCATTTTTTATTTTTTTTTCGCATCCTAGTATTTTTTTTTGGTAAACAAGAGCATCTTGCTCACACACGCTGACAAAAATTTTGGCACCACCCATAAATATGAGTTATAATTGATGTACCTTGCTTCTGCTTTCAACAGGTTAAAAGTCACAGTCAATCGTATTTTAGTAACCCCTTTGCTTTCTACACTTGACAATGAGAAACCGATACATTTTTATACGTGCATGTCACCTTTGGTAACAGTTACACATTCCAGCTTCAAATCAACTTTCATAACAGAGATAGAGCTTAAAGTGTGCTGATGGTTTTAAACCCAGCCTAATAAACCAACACAAACACAGTAGTGTGTCCTCACTACCAGAGCGCCAGAGAAAGAAAAATCACACAAACAAGCATCTGGTCTCCAAATGTTGGGTCAGGCACAGTACAACTCTCCCTTCATGATGCATTCAAGATCATTCACTGCTTGGTGCTTCTTCAATACAGCAGGTATGTGACAAATATATAAGGGAATTTATCTAGATGTAATGCCATGAAACCATCTCCAAGCCAAGTTTCCGTCCAATTTCTCTTCTTTAATATCTTTGACACACCCATTGGAACACTGCTTTTCTTCAGTGATGGGTTGGTGAAGGGATATTTGCAGGGGTTCAGACTAGAATTCCACCCATCTGTAACGCATTCCAACATTGGTAACGCAATCTATGATGTACAGGGTGGACTACATCCGGTCTGCCACCTCCAGGAAGTAAGTTTGCTCATGCACAACTTTATTTGACATACATGCTGGAATATAGAGGTGCTGGAGTTCCATAAATCTTTCAACATTAATTGGGACTATGAGGCAGCAAAAAATAAATAAATAAGGTACTCTTTAGAGGATTGTTAATCCTAGAATAAAATAAAAAAAATCTCAATCTATATTCAATTACATTTTTTTATATGTATTAATATGTATGTAAATAATTACACTTTAGCGCCAGGAAGAAATGGTTTCATTTTTCAGAGCAAATTCCTGCTATATTATATTTTTAGTGCAAATCACTAATACAGAACAAAAGGAAATATCAAAAAAAAAAACATTTGTAATTGCACAAAATCCAGACAATCTCCATCATCTCGCCAACAAATTCCTGCTGCATCCGCTGAGCAGCAGCATGAAACAGCAGCCAAATTGCACTCGAAAACGGTCGTTAGCCAGACGTGTTGGTCACAAAGAATGTGATTTAAACCAGCCTTAGTGTAGCACTTATACCAGAGCCTCCGTCACTTTGTAACTCACAAACTTAAATGGCTCTTGAGAATTTGCAGCATCTCAATCCGACCTGTCAAGAGACAGAGGGAGCTTTGCTTTTATCTGCTCGACATCTGGAGGACTAAATCTCTCCGGCTCCACGCAGCATCTCTTATGTGCGTGTAAACGATTGCATGAAACGGACCCGCCGACCCCAGTGGGGCCCACTGCCACATCGCTGATGTAAAAGACAAAATTATTAATAATTTATTCATAAAGGTGGCAATCTACACAACACAGAGGGCAGCTAGGTCAGCACATGTAGGGGACAGGTTGAAAGTGTGTGTGTGTGTGTGTGTGTGTGTGTGTGTGTGTGTGTGTGTGTAGGGATTTAGGTCAAAGTGGAGCCATAAATGGTGAGATTTTTTGCTTAACCAAAACTCAGTTGTTACAATTGAGTTTTGGTTAAGGTTAGAGAAGAGTTTTGTAATGGTTGGGGTTAGTGTGAGGCTGGAGGGAATGCATTATTTTGTATGCAAGCCAATAGTGATATAAAAACATGTGAGAGCGTTTGCATATATGTATTTTTGTATGAAATTAGACATTTCTATAGAGAGGTTGGTGTAAAGAAACACCAGTGGTGTAAAGTACTTGGGTAAATTGGCTTTGTTACTTAAGGTTTTTGGGCAACTTTGTACTTGTACGGAGTATCAAAAATATGAGAAACCTTTACTCTACTTTTACCTACTCTCTACTCGTCAACATTTTCGATTGAGTATACTGTATGTACTCTTTACTCCGCTACATTTGAATGGGCATTTACAGTTACTTTTTACATTATGATTGTGCGCAACAAGTCGGTATCTTTTTCTACCACAGTTAATTTCGAGGGCGGACTGTCATTTTTTTTTCAGTCCAATGCCATTTTAAATCATCGAGTTGCTACATTTCATTTCTATTTTACAAAATAAATCCTCATAAATAAAGAGTTTCTTGTTGTTCACATTTCTTGTTGGGGTTTTTTTTTTTTAGCTTAATTTCAGTACGAGTAAAATACTTAAAAGTCAAGATTTTGAGTAAAATACTTAGGAATACATTTTTTTTAAACTGAATTGGAACTCTTTTTGGAATTGGTGACTTGTAACTTGTAATGGTGTAACCTTTGCAGTAAGGTGTGGTTGTCAGGTACTCTTTATACCTCGGAGAAACACTAAACACTTTGTTTTTTACTGAATCACTGTTTAATAAATACACGGAATGTGTGTACAAGAAACAACTGTTTATTTTTATTTTTTTTTTAATTGCAATCATCCTTTCGATTTTCTGAAGTCACACTTAAGAACAGAGCAAGATTGCCTACTGAAAACGGCATCTGGTTCCAGTCCAGCTACTGTAAAGGTTTAAGGGCCTCAACACGTCCGGAAAAAAATGTCTTCTAACTTACTCTCCAGCCTCTTGCATCTGAAGAAACAACTCTTTTGTTCTAAATCAGATCCAACAGCGAGTCCTGGCTCCAAAGACTTCTGCACTTCTGAAAGCGCTGTCGGCCCCAGGCTCCAGTTTCACTCGATATATCAGGCCATTTCTACCCTGGGAGCTTCTAATGGCAAGAACTCTAGGACGTGTGGTAACATTATATGTCTAACAGGGGCGGAGGAAGAGAAAAGCAGGAGAAGTGATGCTGCAGTTCACAATAAATCCAAAGAGCAACAAAGCAGAAGTCAGATGAAGAGGAGGAACACATAAAAAAATGTGAATTAATTCTGCTAAAGGAGGAAGAGCAGGACAGCAGGAGGAAGCAAACGTGCAGCTCGGAGGTAATGGCTTCCTTCTGGATCCTGACAGAAGGTATTTTAAATATGGTGGGCTTGGATACAACACTGGGACTGTGACCTCTGTGAAAGCCAAGGCTTAACTGGAGACTCTGAAGGTCAGTGAGCTGTAATATGTCACTGGGATCTAGAGGAAAGACTGCTTGTAAAGACTCATTAATCCACTGGCACGGAGAAAAATGTCAAAATTTAACTAAATGATAACTAAATGACTAAGAAACATGTTACTCTAAATAAAAATTATTTACGATTGTACTTTATGATATTCACATTTGATTTACAGTATATATATAAACATACACTGTTGTGTGTGTGTGTGTGTGTGTGTGTGTGTGTGTGTGTGTGTTATACTTTATATTGTTTTTTTTTTTACAAGAATTCTACAAACTGATCATACGTATTATTTAACATGATCCTGATTTAGTTTGACATTTAAGTTGGAGAGTGCTTCTTTTAAATCAAATCAAGTGTAAATCCAACACATTAACAAGCTAATAAAATTGTCAGCAAAAACAAGTAAAAGGGACTGACCTGTGAACACAGCAACATGACTAGTTCTACCACCGATGTGCTGGACTTCATGCAGACCAGACCTGGAGAAACGAAGCAAAAACACGCATCAACAACAAGTGCAGAGAGAAGCCAAATATCCCGCATTGGAAAGTGTAACTGTCAGTGAAAGTCTTCTGATTGTGTCTGAGCAGTGATGGATTATTATGGATGAGGAGACGTCTCAGTGGAATTGAAGAAGGTTGAACCTGATTCGGAGAGTTCAGCAGAATATTCTGCAGGCCGAAGGTCAAGGACACTTTGTCAGTCCCGTATTTCTCTCATCTTTCAATTCCAGATATACAACACCAGGTTAAACTTCATGCATTTCTCTACTATAGTAGATTATGCCAGTCTGTCATAATCTATCTATAATCCAACTATCTTAATTATTCTATCCATTTATCTATGTTTGTCCATACACAACAGAGAAAGAAATACAGTGAAACAGAAAGACAGAAAAATAAAAACATGGAAAGATATGGTGGGAGAGTGAGAGAAACAGACCAAGGTAGGATGAAACGATGGAAGGACGAACAAAGAACGTAGAGAGAGAAAGAAAGAGACAGAAATAAAGACAGAGTTAGACAAAAAGAGACAGAAAGAGTAACAAGAAAAAGTGCATACATGCTTGAAAAGGTGAAAACTTTGCTTGAAAACAAAAAAAAACTTTGGATGGGAAGAGTCAAATAGGAAAGAGATGCTGTTTATTAAAATCACTGGTGTTATTCTGAACATGTTGTCAGTGCCGTCTTAAAGCTCTAAACTGCTCCATGAATGACTGTTTCTTAACAGTGGTCAAACAGCCCATAAATTATGACCATACTATTTCCCAGGCCAAGAGTTCAAGTCCCAACAACCTTTCTGTTTCATTTATGAGACTGAATCACACAGTGAGGAGACAGAGAGAGAGAGGGAGAGAGAGAAAAGGAGAGGGCGAGAAAGAGAAAGAGAAAGAGAGAGAGAGAGAGAGAGAGAGAGAGAGAGAGAGAGAGAGAGAGAGAGAGCAAAAAAAGAAAAATAGTCTGCATCAGAAAAAGACAATTAAATAGAAAACACAATTGAGAAAAAGTCAATAATTATCTATAGCAAATTAAATAGAGAAATTCAAACAAATACAATAGAGAACATTTCAGAAAATAATTTAAAAAGAGTAAGATGTAAGATGTGTTATATATGTAAAGAGTAAAAAAAACAAGTTCAAAAGAAATAAATAGAGTAAGATATAAGAGAACGAGAATTAAAAAAGTGACAGATGGTCACAGGGTTAAAACAGAGAAAGAAAATTGGGGGAAAAAAAAAAAGAGCGAAAAAAGAAAGAGATATATCCAAAAAGTCTTTTTTATGAGGCCTTGGGGGGCCGTGCATACAGCCTGACCCCACTCATGTGGAGCCCATCGGGGCCCGCTGCTGACCAGTGGCACACTGGCCCCTGGCTGAAGCTGCTGGACAAACTAAATGCATTGGGTTTAACCAGCGAGTGGCTGGGATAGAGTGAATGTGACATTGTTAGAAGAATGTGACATCACAGACTCAGTGTTTGACCCGGGGGCCGTCCACGCAGACCAGGAGTGTTGGGAGCTTGTCCGAAGGCGAACAGGGAATAATTGCCCCTAGTGAATGAGTGTGTGGAGGGGGGCCGGGTTGGGGCTTGACCCTTAGAGCTGGGCAGGGTGATGGATGAAGGGTAATTATGGGTAAATAGGCAGCTTTTGCACAGGCGAACAGTATTTCAGCTGTGAGACAGGAAAGGAAGGAGGTGGGAAAACAGACATTTCTTTCGGTCATGAAAATGAGATGTGTTAATGCGCCGGACATGTACGAGGAAGCTGATGTCATGTGGTGGGACAGGGGTTTATTTGGACAGGATCGGAGGCAAACATGCCAGTATCTTGGGTCGGTGAGCGGAACGGATGATTATTCAGAGGATGCTTTTGATTTGAGAAGAAAACAAAAGCTCAGAGAATTAAAAGATGGAGCTGTGATTGGATGATGCTGCCTTGTCTGCCCCTACTGGCTATGGCCGGACCGGCAGCCTCCATTGCACTTTGGACATTCAGAGAGAGTGAGAGAGAGAGAAATAAAAATATAGCGAGAATGACTACACTGACTATACACAAGTCAAATGCCAAAAGGTTATGCCAAATGCTCCATTAATTGAAGAAAATGTGTGCGCTTTAAAACAGCGAGCTGAACATCCTTTATACATTGTTCAGTCAAATGTATTTAGTACATATTTATAAATTTAGACCGTTCAGATTCAATTGCAAACATCTTTCAGAATCTGTGTTGTCTTGTGTGATTTTGAGAATACTGGTTGTATTCAGCAGTGTTACAATCTCATGTGTATCAAACAAGATTAAATTCTTCAGTATGCTAGTATTTAGTATTAACAGATCCCATAATGCAGTGCTTCTGCTGCCTTGCCTTGAAAAGTTTGGGAGTGACTTTTTAAAATAGATTTTATATAAAATGTATTTATTTAGCCCACTCCCATTATTCTTTTAACATGTATCATTTTGACAGGACATTAAGTTATTTAAAGTTTAACTGTGAATTAAAATTGTGCATATTTTATTTCGTGTTCCCACGACATGTAGTGTGTAGAGTTATTGTTCCCTGATAAAAAAAAAAGTTAGACCAAAGTTTCTAACAAAAGTTTCTCTTTTGTTAGGCCAAATTACTGATTTGCAGACACCACATTTGGCATTTTTACAGATTTTATTTCCCACCTTAAAATACTTCCATTCCTCAGATCTTAGCTGTGATGCAACAAATTGCCAACCTTTGTTTTATGTCTTGTGCATGATGTAAAGTATTTGTAAACCTAAATGCCAAGTGTAGTATTGTCCAATAAGTGTGCAATTTGTTTTGTTTTGTTGACATCTACATCTCCCCTTTGTTGGACAATAAAGGCATTTTCATTCATTCAGTTAACTTATGGAATCCTGATTTAAAGCAAAATGTATATTTTGAGATTGGGTTTTGGAATTGTGCAAATGAATCCATCCATCCAACTGCACTTTTTATCACTCTGTGGAGTATGTGGATTGTTCCCATTCTGACTGCACCTTCTATGAGCAGCTCCTGGCCGTGACTCCCCAGCAGGGTACGAGACAGAAACGGTGCAAAGTCCACGAAAATCTCCCTCAACAATGGAGCCACCTTCTCCAGAGCTCGCTCCAGTTTAGTGGTGATGCTGCGGAGAGACGAGAAACACGAGAAAAATCAGAGCGCCAGCAGGTTATACTTTTTTTCAGATTTAACATATACATTATTATGACATGTGTGATATCTGTATACAAATAAATATATGTTTTTTTTTTTAACTGATAAAAAAAGATGCATCACATATATAGCACCACATATATTTTCTGTCAAATATCCATTCGATTCATCCCACCACTCTCATATAAATATGTATATATACACGCATACAAACATTTATATAATGGTTTCTGACCATGAATAGATTCATATTTTGCACAAATATTGTCTGCTCCAGAGATTGTTGAAATGGATTTATTACCAGTGGGGACAGTAACTCATGAAATTGGAAACAATCAGGGATAGAAAAAGAAAGGAGGAGAAAAGAATGAGCTGGAGGCAAAGAGAGAGACAGAGAGAGAGAGAGAGAGAGAGAGACGGAGAGTTAGACATCACAGTGTCGCCATCAGACAGTTTCATCATCGACTTCACACTCCCTGTAAGTGCTGCCGGTTACTGCTGCCATGGCAACTGATTCACCACTCACACAGTGATGGAGGAGCCACAAAGAGCGTGTATGAGTGTCTGTGAAGTGTAGAGGCCCCTGGAGATGGAGAGAGATGGGGAGAGAGAGAGAGAGAGAGAGAGAGTGCAAGACAGAGAGGGAGGGAGATAAAGTGAGAAAGGAGCGCACGAGACAAAAACAAAAAATGTAGAGGGAGATCGAGAAAGTGGGAGAGCGAGTTAAAGAAACAGACAGATATGGAGCGAGAAAGATAAAAATGATCCTGGAAGAAAGAGAGGAACTGAGACAATCTCACACACACACACACACACACACACACTTTGCAGTTATTCGGTGGAGTGTCTGTCACAAAGCATTAGACGGGGTGAAGAGAAGGACCCAAGGTCAACACAGTTTCTTTTCACCCAACACACTCTCTGACAGTACAAACACACACGCGACTACGATACGAACAGCACAATGCTCATTGTCTGAAACAAAGGAAGATGACACGGCTGAGCTCTGACTCCCTCTGCTGGCAGTAAAATATAACCAGACAGATGTTTCATAACACAATAGCCATTCCTAGTAAATGATCCGACGCAATCCACACAAAAAGACGCTAGAGCAGCACCTCATGTTCTCCATGGTGTCCTCAGGCATTGGAGCAACGGTCTGGACGGCCGGGAGACTCTTACTGGTGGCTCCATTCACAAAGCTGGAGGAAGAGGAAGCGTCTGTTGCTCCTGTCCCACAAGATCCAGATAATAAAGAAGTAAAAATCGAAGTAAAACATTTTTTTTACATTGAGCAAAATACCACAAAGTTTATTCGTTTCAATAATTCTGTAAAAAAAAAAAATTATTTTGAAATAATTTTATACATGCACACACAAGCTAAAAGTGCAGTGGATTTAATTGAATGGAATTGAAAATGAACTGAAAATACCTGTATTTGTTACACTGAGGGGAAAAAACATCTTACCACAGCAGAAAGAATATATACGTAGAAGAATAGAGGATACATATAAACACTCGACTATATAAATACATTTTTAAAAAAAGTTTACCAATTACTCTTTTTCCAGTGTATCATTTGTATAAGCTAAAGTCTTATACTGGACTTTAGCTTACGCCTACTGCAGAAATCTTCCACTATTCTTTGCGGTTGGTTCACACTGCCGTTGCCTTGTGAGTGTGTGATAGAAACATCACATCACTTCAGGCTGTCATGAGATCACGAGGAGGAAACTCTATTACACAGCATCACTGTCTGTGTCAGGTTCTGATGGATTCCACTCACACGCAGACCACATTGCCCACTCAAACGCAGAACACAACTAGCTTCACTTTTATCAAACAGAGATTTGGAAAAAAATAAAGCACTCTCTCTCTCACACACACACACACACACACACACACACACACACACACAGAGACGATCAGCTTTCAATTAATCTATATTAATAACATAAACTAATTAATAACTTAAAGTGACATGTTTGTTAATGACTATAGGCCACACCGGATTATGATACACAAAATTAATAAATGACTATTCCTTAATTAAATAATGTTTTCCTTAATAAAATAGACACCTTTATTTTATTTGTAAGGCATAAATCAATTTTAACATTTCTTTTTATTTTTTTAGACCTTTGACTCTGAGGAACCTGACACCTGCAGTACAACTAAACCAATTACCTCCTGCCAGTTGAAACTTATTACAACACGTTATTTTTAGGTTGGCCGACTTTATTCCAGCAGGGAGAAGTAATTCACTTAAGCACATTCAAATGAACATTTCATTAACTGCACAGAGAGCTGTTGTGCCCGTTATATCTACTACTATGAAGCACATCTCTGTTCCAGAATTCAGCTCCTGCATTCCAGAAGTGTGGGATCAGTAGGAAAGAGTGGAGCGAGAGAAAGTTCACCTGTGGTGTTGATCATGCTCTTGCTTGGAGCCGCAGCACCAATGTGTGGGGAAACTCCTGCTGCAGGGCCGCTGGCAACCATCACTGCAGAGACTGGCTTCTTGGCCTTGACCACCACACTCCTGCAGAAAAAGCGGAATAAAAGAGAAATCATTAGTCAAAAATGAAAACCATGAGCAAGTACTTCCTAACTACAAAACAAAGAAAAAATGAAGACTAAAATCAAGGAAAAATCCTGTTAAGTTTAAATCCTGGACTGCATTCTTTCACAAAAAAAAACAAACAAAGCAATTGTGCAGTTTGTTTTGTTCATGTGACTTGACCACTGAGTTACTGAAACACATAAAATGTGTTTTAATAAAGATGTGTTGTCCTTGACACTAACCATTTCTAAAAAAAGCTGTAATAATTAAGAGATTAGTCTAGGACTCAAATAAACCACTTAAACAATTACACATATTATAGAGGAACTTGTATTTGCTGGTGGAGTTAACATGAGGTAACTATAATCATGAGTTTGACCTCAGTAAAATTTTTTAGGTGTGCAATGTCGAGCAGTGTTGGAAAACAGTTTAGTGACGGTGAATATTTTATATAAAGTTAATCAGTTTAACACTGCATTTGAGTCTCTACCAGCTCACATCAATACAACACCAAACCGAAAAAGAATTATTTAAAATAAAATAAAAGCACTGAAGTCTTGTTGTCCCTCATATGATTATGCCCAAGCTATTTGTTATGTCTACTATGTATACTTTTAACATTTAGTTAGGAGCTTTTATAGGCCAGTCATTAGGCTACATGACATCGTCTTCTACTGGATCTAAATACTGTAACATGGATGTAAAGGCTACATTTTGTTATTTTAGGATGTTAATTTACACTTCTGAAGTTATTTTGCCGAAAGTAAGATTAATTTCAAGATTGCAAGGAGAGATTTGAAAAATTTGTCTACATCTTGATATACAGAATACATAAAAATGTTCAAGTTCAAGTTCAGAGCATTTGTAAGGTGCTTTTTCACAATTTTAACTGTCTATTATGTTTTAAATTTATTTTATATATGTATGTATAGAATAGTACCTTTATGCGATATTGATTATGCTTATTAGCGTTGTGGAAAACGTACAATGAAGACGTAGACACTTGACTTGAGAATGTGTCGCAAAGTAGTCAAGTGCACACACTAGCCAAACAACTAAAGCATCACTGAATTTCTTCAACCCATTAACTCCACATATCACTTGTTCTATTGTTTGGTTGTGCATCTAATGTTCCTCTCCTCATGTTCTAGTTACTGTCCATTACATCCATTTCAGACAATACAACTCTCAGACGGGCAAAGTTCAGTAAATTACATGTATAAAAAGGGGTCTAATCAAATATTTAGTAATCTTCATGCATTATTTACAGAGATGGCGCTTGTGAATAATGAAAAGATTATCCAGAGCATTTTTTATTAATAAGATTTTCGGCTACGACTTTAAACAAAGCATTGATTCTTGATGCAGTGTGAATAATGCAAGCAGTATGTTTTACCCGACACACATGTGAAGGTGTCGAGACCTTTAACAAATAAGAAATTAAAAAAAAAGACTTGGATAAATACAAATAAAGAGCAGGCTTTAAATCACTCACTCTTACAAACTAGTGTAATTTCCGATCAGAAGTTTCAACTCTTGTGTAATTTGATGTTTAAAACAACAAAATATGTGGTCTGTGTGTAATATTTTTGACATATGGGCATCACGGTGGGCTACTTTTGCCCTCAGGCCCTCTTGAATTTCTCAGTTCAGTCTTACTACACAGCGTCTGCGCATCAGAATAGCCCTGTCCTGATATTTAATCTTCTAAGCCCTGACATGGAGTTAATTTGGATTTAATCAATCAATCCAGAACGAAACCATTTAAAGCAGCTTCACAATTCTCTCGAAAGAGACCCCATGACGGACCCTCATGACGGAGACCCATCTGTAGACACGTC
Organism: Paedocypris micromegethes; assembly: GCA_028031935.1. Classification (NCBI taxonomy): domain Eukaryota; kingdom Metazoa; phylum Chordata; class Actinopteri; order Cypriniformes; genus Paedocypris; species Paedocypris micromegethes. The sequence continues at coordinate 3,589,821 of CM051503.1, read as the reverse complement.
TGGATGTTCGATACTAATTGAAAGCAAATCAGCTTGGGGAAGTTCGCATCAGCGACGGAGAACTCGTGTGTGTTCCAGGGAGATTTTTTTTTTGATCCATGCGGGTTCTGACACATCTCTGAAGACGCCAGTCCACGTCTGGCAGCTCATCTGGTGGCAGGTGGCAAACAATTAGACACAGCAATTTCAGGGGCGGCCGCTGATATTAAAGCACACGGGCGTCTGTGGACGGCCTGTGTGAAAGCATTTCAAAAATAATACACCCTGCCACGCCAACTCATTTCTGCCTGCCAGCCTGCATTAGTGTGCTGAGGACTGAGGACGACAGCGGGGGAGCAGGGGCACGCGGGGCCCTTCTGTTTAATCTGTCATCACGGCCCCCGAGACCCCCACATTCACACACCTTCCCCATTCACGCACCTAAACATCCGTTTCAAATGGAGCCACCTCATGGAAATATAGAAGTCTAAATGTAGCAGACCCCAGGTTAGTCGTGGCTCCACTTTATCATGTCTATTCTGGAAGGTGGTATAATTTGTAGATTTAGGTTCTATAAATATGATTTTGATCTAATGTCATTTATAAAGATAATATTCTCTCACATTCGTGGTGAGAAAACGGTTCGTTTGTTTGTCAGTCGATGTCCTAGTCACGTGTTCCATATACTGACATATTTACTTTTATCCTTCCTTAAGAAATGTATTGTACATCTATATATAAATGTCTCTCAAACAGTAGATCTGCCGAAAATTGTGGGTTCAATTCCCAACAAAAACCAGGTTGTTTCACCTTAAATCATTAAGATAAAGGAAGCAGTTTTTGATATGACACTTGGTTAGTGAAGATATGAATTCACTTCATATTTTTCATTTCAGTGTTTTCCATGTTCACATATTTTTCTGTTTTCACAAATTGCAATTTTCAGTCATGAAAACCTTATACTGTATCAGCATTGCTGTAGGAAGAGCAGTAATCAGATTGTTTCTACACTGCTTTCCTCCTTTTGCTGGTTACCAGTAGCTGCTACGTAGGATCAAGTTCAAATCTTTAACTTCAACATTCTTGATCTAGACTTTTAATGGTACGGGACAATCCTACCTTGGCTCGCTGCTACAGGTTCTATTTCTCCGCAAGTCATCAGATCAAAAAAATGTTTGAGATCAAAAAACATTGCTCAAAGGTTTGTCGGCATTCAACAACAATGATTTAAATTTCTTACACAAACTTTCGCTGTTCAGCGGCCCTCTGGTGGACCAACTAATTAATTTCAACTACAATTGCTACCTTCAGAACATTTTTAAGCACTAAAAACCGAGATCTTTCACCAGCACCTTCACTCTGAAGAGTTTAAAAAATCTGTATGTTCACAAACTGTCATAATCTTCGGTCTAGTGCATTTCGTGATTAAGCCTTGGGCAAAGCATTAACAGTTTATATTTATAGATAACCTGCTTTGAATGCTCCTCGTTTAGTAAGTCATTTTCTATAAAAGCGTCTACCAAATTACTGTAAAGTAAAATTTAATGCAAGTGTAGTGCTATTTGTGACAGAAAGCTTTTAATAATAAACAACCATCATTTAAAGTTTAAATGCAGCAACACCATGTGTTTAGTGCCCCCTGTTGGAGACTTATGTCATTGCATTTTATGAACACTACATGTTGTGGGACAATTACCTGTCAAATGAGTGAAACTGCATGGGCAGCATTGCCTGGGCCTCCCTCTTCATCACCATAGGGTCCGGATAGGGCAGGAGATGCGGGCCATTCTCTGTGGTCTCCACAGGGGCTGCCACTAGGCTCTTTAGGATTTCCTTGATGTTGATACCTTTGTTGGTCTGGCTGATGCTGGAGATGGAGGCGGTGGGTTTAAACTCAGACTCTGTGAAACTGTCCTGCGATGGATGTTTGGCTGCGGAGGACAAGGTGCAGAACAGCCCGCTGATCCCGTTTGGCCCTCTAGCACAAAGTTCCATGTCGGCACCGTTCATCATGCTGGACATGGACTCGTCACCCAGTCCCGAATCAGAGCGAGGGAAAGCCGCGTCTGGCCGTGATGCCTCCGCCACACAGAGGGCGTCCTTACGGGCAGCAGAAAGAGCTGAAGGATGTTCTGAAAACCATAGGAACATTCAAAGCCATGAAATATACAGAATGCAGAAAACGCCCTTTTCATCTCATGCAGTTGGTCCATTATTCCATCTCTGTCGCCTTTTATCCACCGCTCTGTCCCTCAATCTTTCCATCCAATCTATTGACAAGTCTTTCATTTTCCACATGGACAAATAATAGATATCCAAATTACATTGAATTCAGTTTGAATGCATTTCACACTAAACGTTCATTTGTTTCTACCCAAAACACAAGTCCTTAACAAATCCGTTGCCAGTCTCAAATTTTTCTTACTCGCTTCTGGAATATTAATAACTACCACCCTAATGAGCTGACTAACAGCTATGGGATCTACAACGTGTCTACAAGTCGAATCCCACAAGACAATTACATGAAAAATAATTTTCGAGCCAGAAATGCATGAGGTGGCGCAGCGTGGAGCTCAGCCTCCATGATCTCATTCTCCTCTGGTGGATTGCCTTACTAATGGCCTCTGACAACTCAGCCTGGCGTCCCAATGTTCTCTCTCACACCTCCTTTTCCTTCATACGCATTCCATTTGTTTCCTTGCTCACTCCATCTTCACCATTCCCATTCACACAAAGACCAGCCTATGGTTTTCGAATGCTCTTTTAAGGTCTGGTGAGGATTTCATAAGGTGGAAGAATAGAGTAGAGGTGGCAGAAGCAATAGAGCTCATGATTTATTAATGGCTGTGCTTTTGTTGATTATGGGCTATTTCAAACGCTCAACACTAAAATACATTAAATTAAACCTCTGTGACTGTAAATACACACCACTGCTAGTGGGAGAATTCATCTCATGCCGGAAGCTTCTTCCTGATTGGCTGCTGAAACGAACGGCTTCCTTCTGGGGCTCCAGAATATCTCGGTACTTGGACACCATGAGGACAGAGATGAAATAGACAACAGCCAGAGCCAGGAACTGGGCCTGCTTACTGTCGTCCTGTTTGCACACAAAACATAAATCACATCTAAATGACCAAATACATGGGTTATTAAAACAAAAAAACGTACAGAAAATTCTAAATACAAGAGTGATACAAATTAAAATCACAATACTGTTGCACTAGTAAACAAACATTTGTAAATCTATAGAAAAATAAACATTCTTTATTTTAATTATTTATAGCATTAATATAAAACAACAGGAAAAGTAAAATATTAAAATACATGTAACACATGATAAAACAGGACAGAACTATGATACTGTAAGTTATATTGTGCAGTAATAAAGCTACAAAGCTACAAACAATATTCTCAGCTACCCTGTAATGAAACCAATACTATTTGCATAAAGTCGGTTCGAAATTACTTAATCTAAGACTAAAGTAGCTAAAAGAAGTAATGAGACTCACCACATCACGGAACACAGCCGTGCGGAGACGATTGATGTCCACATCCTGCAAAAGTCGGTCTGGATCTTTGATTGGAGAAATACTACTCTGGAAATTTTCAATGGAGTTCTGTGTGAGGGAAAAAAAAACATTTTACTAAACAGCACACAGGCACATTGTATTATGATTGAGGGGGAAGACGTCTGAAACGCTAATAAAATATAATTTCAGCAAGCAAAACGTTATTGGGACATCACTAGTTGTCATTTTTTTTTTCATTTTAAGTTTCAACTTTATTGTCATTGTCAAGTACAAGTACAACAAAATGCCGTTTGGTCTAACTCTAAGTGCAGAACTCGCAATAATTAATTATAAAGTCAATATTGGTGAGGAATGAAATGTATGAACATATGTACACATAAATAAGATGGCTACGATAATAATGCCTTTGTGAGGGATGTTCTTGTGATTGAGGTTTTTGATGATGTCGTTATGAATTTTTTACGGTGATGTCAATGTTAAAGATGTAACCAATGATGCGATCCTTGTGAACATGATATTGTCATGATTTATTTAATCTGAAAGATATTGTCACTGATGATGATGTAGCCATGAAAAACTTCATTAAAAACATTTCATGACAATAGGGACAATTCCATTTATTTTTCTCGTTTCCTGATTAAGCTGCATTTTAAAGGCAACAACACTCCTGTTTCTGACCAATTCAGAACAAAAGTTAAACGAGAGGGAAAATAAACAACTTTCTTGTTATAAAGGAAAGTTGTAACTTACCTTGTTGATTGCTGCCATGTTGTGCAGGCCATCCTGAGACTTACTGCAGGACAGCGTGGATTTCCTGTCTCTCTGACGCTGCCGACACTCTAAACAGTTTCTCACCGCAACACAGCACACTGAGTAAAAGAGCAAGAACATGTATGAGTTGGTGTATTTGTATATCAATGTACAGTTCCATTTACAGTATGTGCATCAAAATACTGAATATTTAGTGTTTGCAGAGGTTTGCAGAAGTAACGTAGTTAAAATACTCAGTTACTTTACATAAATTTAATTTTGGCTCATGTATACTTGAGCGATGTTGCCTACTTTTCAAATATCTGTACTTTCTACTCCTTACATTTCAACAATTGCGCCATCCGGTTACAGTAAACTTGAATGTGGATGAGGGGGAATAACAAAGTAGACCACAAAGAGCTTTGAGAACTAGCTGCTTTTGCGACTGAACAAACATATACAAATCTTTGATGCTTGTTATGTGCTTAAATTATGTTATTTTGTTACATCACTCCAATAAAGGTCATTAATGACCAGTGTTGTGCAAGTTACTTTGAAATTGTAATACATTATGTGAAACAAACACACACCAAGTCTGAGGCACTGGCGCATCAGTCCACCTGAAGACATGTTCTTCTCAGCTTCGATTTCACTAAAGTTGAGCGAGCTGCTGAACACCAGCACATCCACCATGGCCATGAGACGGCTCAGGAAGATCACCGCCGTCTCAGACGACATGCCCTGAGTGGCCTCAATGCCTTCCACCTCCATCTAATACAAACACAAGAAAGATGCAATGAAAGAATGAACTGCCGGTGTTAACATTTGTCTTGTCATGAAAAACAGTGACAAGACAGGCAGACAGACACAATTTACAAATGTATTAGCAAGGTTGCCAGCAACAATTATTTCATTACAAAATAATTACAGTAAATTGGATGTGTTGTTCAAAATGTGCTTTGGTCACAAAGAGACATTCTCTCGCAAGAATCAAGATCCACCACTGGGTGGCAGCAGAGCCTCACTCACCGATGGAGCGGTGGCAGCAGAGAGCAGAGGCAGAATTCCTCCACACGCCATGATGATGTTGTCCACCATCTGAGAGATCAGGTGAATGGTGTTGTGCACAAAGATGATGTTCTCGTTGCTGTTCACAAAGTCCATGGTGGATTTCGATGAATGACTGAAGATGCAACAGTCCAGAAGGAAAAAAAATAAGAACATGAAAAGCTACAGAAGCTGATGATTTTTATCATCACATTGCTTTTAAATTATAAAAATGAACCAGGTACTTTTTTTAATCAAAACTCACAACCTTTTCATCAATACCTTTGTAATTGCTAAGGATCTGCTGCTTCATGTACTTAGACTTCCTGCTAAGTACATGATGCAGTGATGATAATATATGCCGACAGAACTCAAACTGGGCAATTAAACCATCTCAGAACTAAAATAGCTCTCTCAAGCCATTTTATTTGAAACTTAAAATCTAACACACACACACACACACCTTCTCCAAATGTGAACGTCTGACTCCAGTGCGAAGAGCAGATCGGTGAGCAAACGTTGGTGCATTGGCGACCACTTGAACTCTGGGATACGGAACATGGTGGTGCGGGGACCAGGACTGAACTGCCGGCGCTGCTCTTCACTCATCGGCATCGCTCTGAAACCCAGATCCACTCTCAGATTCTTATCCAGAGGAAAGCCCTGCAGACTCTGGTGAAGAAAAACATTCACAAAAAGCCCAAACGGTGAGAAGAGCTTTACACACACATCTGCCTTTCTACTGTTTGTGGCACAGACACGAAGCCTCACAGAGCTCCGGTAGATTTTCTTAAACATCAGGGGTGATGTTTCTTCAGGCAAGTTTTGATTTTTTTTTTCGTTTCAAGCAGTATCTGTCAAACAGCTGTCTACCATTTCCTGGAAGGCTTCAAATGCAGTGCATAACTGCTCACAACCAGATCTTGGAAGAACATAAATGTCAAAGAGCGACGAAACCCTCGAGCAAACACTAAACATCATGAAATGTTGGAGCTACTTTCACATTTACAGTACGCTGTCCTCAATGTTTCGGTCTGTGTCAAAAGATACATCTAGATATCTATAGTACAATGCTGGTTTATGGGGACTTCACTTAATGGGGACGCACCTAGTTAGTTATATCTTTTTAAGTCATTCTACATTACTCGACAGCAAGCAACTATAGTGAAAAATGTCAGTGCAAGGTCAGTTATTTCAACACACCTGTGTTGTCGTGGTGGTCTGAATTTTCTTTGTCTCTTTATGTTTGCCATCATCTGATTTCTCAGCATCTGACATGGTGCATCCAATATCCAAGATGGTTTTGGGCGCATCCACTTCTGAAGCTAAAGCTTCCATCTCCATTTGCTCTGGACATTTAGACAAATCTCCCTCAGTGGAGGCAGTGAATCCCTTCACTGAGATCTGGATCTTCATGTTAGCGTCCTCCACAGTGGCCGAGTTGGGATTTGATTTGTTTGAGCTCTTTGTCATGAGGGCTAGAAGCCCGAGGTCTGAGCTGGAGCTGGTGTGTAACTGGGGATCCATGCCTGAGAGCGGAAGCGGTTCTGATGGTCCGGACAGGAGGCTTTTGTCAGCGCTTGCTGCAACTGAGCCAAAAAGAAAAGTGCTGTTACTGGAGATGGCTTCTTTCTCATCAGCCAGTGTAATGAGAGGAGCAGAGGATTCATCCTCCAAGCTAGATTTGGATAAGAGCGTGTGGTTTACACGGTTGTTTAACTTCTCCACCGCAGCAGAGTAAACGTTGTCCAAGAGCGAGTCCACTTCCACCAAGCCTCGAGTCTCAGGTAAGAGGTCCATATCATCCATCTTCACCTCAATGGCTTCCACCTTCTCAGCCTGGATGTCCACCAGCAGTTCGTGGACTTCAGTGTGAACAGCAGAAACATTGGTCTTCTCATCCAGACTCTTAGGTCCAGATATATGGTTATGTCCAGAATCAGTCGTCTCAGGTTCTTCTGCTTCGCTATCAGGAGTCTGGATTTGGGAATCTGGATCCAGATCTAAAGAGTCTTTGATATTGGAGGCCTGAGCAGAAAGTCCAGAGATAGTGCTGACAAGTCCTTTCTTCCCCTTCTTAATATTTTCCTCTTCTTGACGCTGATATTCCTTGTACATTTTAGCTAAATATTCCTTGTGGGCTTCATATGTCACCTATCAAGAAAAAAGGGTACGTTTGTCTTTAACATAGTATTTTCACAGTGGTTTTGTTTCATACTGGAATATATATTTTTTATTTCTCCATTTCAAATCATGTATTAAAAGCTTAAACAGCGTAAACAGAATAAGGACCAATGATGCACAATGTTATTCAAATTTTAGGTATACATTTGCAACAAATGAAATGAAAAAAAAGGGAAAGAAAACTTAGAAATGGACCATCAGAAAGAGAAACATGTTACAATTGTAGTTAAATATCAATTAATTGTATACAATTTAACATTGTGAATTTAACATCAAACATGTTACATGCACAACATGTTTGTGCGTTATAAAAATAGATGAAAACAAACATACTAAAAAGAGGTTTAAAAATTAGTCAACATAAATCAAAAATGATCAAAATAAATTGTTAATTCCCCAGATGAAGCAGAAAAAAAGAACCGGAAAAAAAAAAACTAAAGACGTAGTTATTAAAGAAAACAGTGAAGCAGGATATTCGGCAGCAGAACAGAAGAGAAAGTATTTACTTTGGAGTGAGCGATGGAGAGTGTGTCCACCCACACACGCCAGCCACCCCATTCGTGCTTGATGGCATGATACAGAAGAATCCGGAAGATGTTGTAGACCATCTCTGTGATCTTTTGCTCTTCAGAGTTCTTGGGGTTTATGTAGCTGAGTGAAAACATCCAGTCCTGCCACACGGAGCACTGCAGCAGACACCTGTCACAGCCAAACCACAGCATTATAAACCCGCTTTAATCTGAGAAATCAGAATTACATCTCCAGCACGTCATAGAAACACGATGAGTTCTAAGAAATAGAAGATGATGAAAAAGCAGTGAATTTAGCTGTAGTTGAAACAGTGGCCAGAATAATTACTGTAGATTTTGAGAACATCACTCCAGGCAAGTTAAACGGTCTCAGTGTCATAATGCCTTCACCCAATCTTAAATGAATAATCTCTTTTAATTAAGCAATTTCTTTAAAGACTTTTGATGTTGCAGCTTTAATGTTTTTACAATTATTTTAACAATACAGTCTGTGGTTCCATTGTGAAAAAGGGCACAGTGCTCTGCATATGACACATCCCAACAATGTGCATAATGTACAGTGAGTGTGCGCACACACGCACAACACACACCCACACACACACACACACACACACACACACACACAAGTTCAAGCAGCCTATAGCTGACATGTCCAAGAAGGACATAAAGTGAAAAAATAAACATTTCCCCAATCTTATATATGTAGGTCTATTGTTGTGAGGTCAGTTTGGTTCATTTTTTGAACATTCATATAAGAATACGCCTCTGATACATCTCCCAAACGTCATGTTCCACCAGCTTCACTAGTGTTTACTTTCAGGATAGGATCTATAGAAAAACACGTTCATTTAATTGATAACAGCCTGTTTTCTTTGCTAAATCTACACAGAGAAATGAAGTCATTTGAAATAAGAACACACATCTGAAAAAAATGCTATTTCTTTCCAAATGGAGATCTACAGTTTTTGTATTGTTAAATAAATATTGTAAAGCACCACATGCTCTTTACAGGAGCTTCACTTTTAGCACTTTAGTGACGTCTATGTTTTTTTCTCCTGCTCTAAAAGCCTCTTTGCTTCAATTTTGACTGTAGAACTGTAGCCTGTAGCCTTTCCAGTAGCTCAGTCTGTAGAGACTGAGGTTCGATTCCCAGGATCATGGGTTCGATTCCCAGGGAAAGCAGAACTGTTGAACTGTTGAAAGCTGAAAATTGTTGAACTGTAACAATTGTAATGAAATGTAAGTCGCTTTGGATAAAAGCGTCTGCTAAATGACTGTAAAGTAAAGTAAAGTAAAAACATATAATAGGGAAGAGTACAAATAAATGGTCATTGAGATTTTCAGCACAAATTCGAACTTAACATGTTCGAATGACATGATAAAATGACATGACATGATAAAGCCTCACCGTCGGTTCTCACGGCTATTACTGAAGAGTTTGATCATGTCGGAGAGGAAAAGACGACGCACTTCCATCAGGTCTGCACTGGAACCAGAGCTTTTCAGCAATGTGGCCACCACTTTAAGAACCACTGAAGAAAGATCATGATTGAGGTCGGATGACAATTTATTCCAATGAAAAGCTTTGAGAGTAGAAGAAGAGGTAATATAGTACTTGGGTTCTGGATCTTCACAGAAGAGTCTGCCTCTGGGTGTGGTTTATGAACCACCTGTGTGCAGACCTGCTCGGTCAGGATCTAGATCAGAAAAGATGAACTAGGACTTAATTTCAATAATGTGCAGCCAAACGCAACATATATTAAACTACAATTATGCAGCACATAAATCATATATGTATTCCTTATTTTATTTAAATTATATTTTTATAACAATACAGATCATATACGTCAATAAAGCACGTCAGTCAATGTGAGCAAGTGAATGAGTGTGTTTGTTTGTTTGATTTACTTTTTAATAGCAAAACCAAAGCTAAATAAAAGCCATTTCAAAGCAAGAGCCGCTCTCTATAGTTCACACAGCAACATACCAAAATGTCATCTTGAATCACAACAATTATTTACACTGAATCTTCGAGCTTCACACAATCCTTTTTCTCACCTCGTAGAGCGTGTTGTATGTGGTTATTGACAGAGAGCTGGAGTGAAGCATCAGTTGTTCTCCAAGGAGTGTGAAGAGACTATTTGTGTGCATTATTTCCACCTTTCTCCTGTAAGTAAACAGACCCCAATCGGGTTATACAGGCAAGATTCACAGATCTCAGTAGAAATGTCAGGCAGGCAGGAACAGGCCTTGAAGGCGACCGGGTTCAACACTTTGTGCGTGGTGTCAGATATGACCGCTTAAAAGTACAACAGCAGCTTCATCCACCAACCAAAAAGCAGTTTGCAAATCACAAACAACTTCTTGCTGAAGTTCTTAAATCTGAGAGTATTACTGCTCAGGAACAGCTAGTGACTGTAAGAGGTCTAACTGTTTATCGGTGTGCTGTTTCATCTCTAATAGAGCTTCTGATCTGGGCTGGGATTTTCAACTGAAAGTCATGATTGTTTATCTTCTTGGAGAAAAACATTAAACCTAAACTCAAGCCACATATATATATCATAAAAAACTAAAGTTGTAAGGCTTCCTCATATAGCATGGAGTTAGAGTCTCACTATTTGAACTTTCCTTCACAGAGTCAACTCGGGACGACATCAAACATCCAGCAGAGCTTTGAAATATATAAACTGGATCCTGATGAAACTTCATGAAGACTGACAAGTTTCACTTTGTGAGATACTCTGGAGCGCAGGACAGAGTTTGTGAAACACTGAGGCATGTTGCAGTGGAAGTGTCTGGAAACAGATGAACTGATAAACTCACTTGTGGCCTAGATGCTTGAGGAAATAGGCCAGAACTTTAAGAGCTTGGACGCGGATGCTTTCGCACTTGGAAGCCAGTAGTTTGTACACTACCCTAGAATCAAAACACATTATTAATACATGTGAAAAAAGGTTGAACCTCTAAAAAAAAAAAACACTTTTTGAAAATTAAGACAAAATGATTCTTAGTCTAAGATAAATCTTAGATGAGACATTTGACATTTGAAGTTGGTCGGCAGCAGGAAGCATGAAGTGCTCTAAAACTTTGTTTTGAAAAACTGTGTTGTAAAACTGTGTTGACCTTCATGCAACCTGAAATCTGTGCCTCGCCTACTTTCTTCAGACTGGGGCCCTGATTCTAAAAGGAAATGCAAACTTTACTTTATTCTTGTTGTACAAGTAGTGCAACATGTCTTGCATAAGTCATTGCAACATACTGTAGTTCTTGAAGCACCGACTCCTGCTGCAGTTCACTATTCGACAGTTTAGAATGGGTTTTGCATCACAATCATCTCCATGGTGATGCTATCCCTACTGTTGAACACCTTTTCTCTTTCTTTGTCCGCTGTAATTATTATAATATTACTGTTCTATTAGAAGTTCAAACCGTTTGTTGGAACCTATGCCGAATTCCTTTACTTCCTAAAAATCCTTCTCTTGAATGTCAGACAAAAGAATGTCAGACACATGAAGAAAAGATTTGCAAACAAACACTGTTGCAAACAAAGTCCCAGAATCCAATACTTTCATTGAGAAAGGTCACATTAAACTCAGTGATTTGTTTCAGTCTGTGTTAACTTCAAGTTTTGTTGGTGTAATTTTAAAATATCTATAGTTCATTAATAACGTTGTTTTGTTGAAAATAGTTCAATTTGTTGACAGATAACAGATTTAATCATGTTTTATCATTTTTTTTTTTTGCTCAATAGGAAATACTAATCTTTAGACTTTTTTTGTGCAACATCACTGACAGGAGGTTTCGCTGATCTTTTGTCATAAGAAAATTATTAAACCACGTGTGTCTAAATTCATAAAAATGTAAATATTCCTTACTTTAGTAATATGCTGAGAGAGCAAATAAATATATCAACAAGATCATTTGTAAATCTGGATGCTTCCTAATATGTTTTAATGCATGATGACAGCTGCATTGGAAATCTATATGATAGGAAAAAGAAAAACAATTGGAAATTGAAATTGTGTTGTGTAGTCGTCTTCAGTCGCATCAGTTATACTCCAAAGCTGAAAATAACTATATTAAATCTATCTATATTTGATTAGCTTGACACACAGGGATGTGTGAGCGTTATCCTGCTTGTCAGGAGAATAAATAAAATAAAAATGGAAATGTCACTGAAACGCCTATTTGGAGCATTTTGAATAATGCATGACTGTCTCATGTAGGTGAACTCCATCATGGGAGTCAGGGCGAAGTGTAATGAAGTTTGACACTGTTGGCTGTGCTAGTGCAAGTCTCACCGAATGCCATTCCTCTGGTCAAAAGCTGGAATCATGGAGGCTGGATGTTCTGACATGAGCGCCACCAGCAGCTGAAGAACATCATGGAGGTTCTCGTCCTGAATGAAAATAACCAAATCATTTTAAAGTCATGCATTTTGCCTTCACTGATAGTCATGCTCCACAATAATGAGCTCAAGACAAGGAAATATCAAGAGAAAACAGAAAAACATATGTGAAGTGGTTGCTAAATGCACTGTAGCGGAAAGAAGTGGTGCACCTCTTGCATGGTCAGCAGGTAGTTGAGGACGCTCTGCAGCTCTTCTTCCTTAACTCCTCGGTCCTGAGAAAACAGTCAGGAATGGAGCATCACTGCACAAGCAACACATGATTATGTTCTAAAAGTTCATCCATAGGACAGACAAACCATTAACATTTTGAAGAGTTCATAAATATGTGCAGTGGCAACAACAATAAAACAGACACAACACACGTCTACGGACTATAAATCTATATATCCGTCTGCTCAGAGCTCAGGGTGGTTTGGATGTTCTGTACATTCCTGACCATCCTGAGTAACAGAAAAAAACTAAAGGATTTGCCAAAAACTAAAATCAAAAGATAAACCTCTGGGGTCTTAGGGTGTTTTTGAGCTTCGGAACGGCTTTGACATGCTCTGATATTAGTGATCATCTCACCTACTTACAACATACTACTGACCAAAAAGTATGTAAGTAACAATATGTATGTTCTTGCACTTTTTAGCAAAAAAAATATTATGCGCTCTTTGTAAGTTTTGTGAAATTAGTAGCTGAAATTAGGCCATTTAAGCCATACTGAATAGTCCTGAATAGATATTTAAGTGACCTAGTCGTGTAGACTATAGTGTTTACTTCAGCTCTATTGTGTTATTTCATTCACAGAAACATTAAAATAGTTTACATTTGGTAGTTACTTTTGTGTGTGCACTGCTGAATGTGTGAGAGGGACAATGGCCGTGAACATTCATAAAATTCACACAGACAAAAAACATAGTGAGCTTTATTTTCAATTCTGATTGTCAATCAAAAGTGCATTTTTCTCCTCATCACAACACAATCGACCGATGCACATCACAGGAGATGCAAAAGGGATATTTGCGCGCTGCTTTGCACTGCACGCAACTTCGTCGATCCGCTGTGACGACGGACCTTCGATCCAAGGACAGCTCAGCTCAGCTCCTGGAACTGGCATATGGTCAATTCTGGTCAGTTTCAGTGGCTGTGGAACTTCTGGAACAGTCAGAGTGTTCCAAGACAGAGTCAGCTACCTGAGTTGCTTTGTAGTCTTGGCTCTCTTAGCAACTAGTGGCTGAATATTTTCATGCTGAACGTCACGTTATGATAGCACATCGCTAACATTCACACACCAAACAGTTATACTATAACGAACGAAGCAACACTGACAAAACTAACTAGGTATAATAGTGGCGTTTGTATCACGTCAAAAATGAAAGAAAAAAAAACAGCTTTCTGTGCCGTTATTATTATTATTATTATTATTATTACTTGTATTATTATTATTATTATTCATTTTATGTGACGTTACCTTTTCAGTTTATTACACAAACGACTACAAACACTTTTGCAAGGCAAAGTAAAGCATTCGATACATAATCTATACATAGAAATTATAACTCTAAACATGTCTATACACTTTAAATTATTAGATAACACTAAATAACCAACTCGTCAGTATCCTCAGTCGTTTTCAATTTCTAAATGCAGCCGCTCTTCGTCAGATGAAAAGGTGAATTCTCCCCTGATGTCCATCCGCAAAATGCGACAAACGTACAGTATATCTGGTGTAAGACTGTATTGCCTTTTATGGAAGGGGTTGTGAGCAAAACCGGAACTTGTTTGCATGTGAATGGCGAGGGGGCGGGGCATTATTAGCTCATTACAGAGTAATGAAGTCAAACAAGACAGATTGAAGCTCTTCTTACATTTGGATTACATAAACATACAACATATTTATGTTTATTTTTATAAAAGAGTCACAAGTAAGGTTTGAAAAAAGAAGCTAAATAAGTATCATTAAGAGTATACGTTACGTTGAGTATTTAGCCAGAAAATAAGATTTCTGGAAAGTCAGAACACCAAAAACATGTATCTGTTTGTCTGCATGTGTAACCTGTCACGGGTTAAGTCTAAAATACGAAGATCGCTCACCTTCAGTATGAGCTGTTTGAGGAAGAGCAGCATGAAGGCTCTGAGGGAGATTATTTCTTTCTGCGAAGGTCGAGGACCATCTAAAATACACAAACCATATAGACATGTTTATTTTATGCTTTACCTGGACAGCTCATCTGGGAATCTCATCGATACAGTTTATTCCATCTTCATATGTTTTGTCTAACTTTCAACTTAAACTCTTCTCACCTTTTACAAAACATTACTAGTCAACCAAAATTTAGTTGATGTCTTACAAAGCATTGTGTAATAAAATCAGCTTGCTTCCAATAATCCCACAGTATAATCCACATAAAGAGAAAATATTACATGTTATTATGACAGTTAAAGAGAGGATGTCAAACAGTATCATAAAAAGCATGAAAGGCGCTGTACGTAGAGGCCGAGAGAAAGCCAAAGCCTTATTAACTTCAGACGCATGACAGCAATGGAGTTCAATGGGTCACATCATTTGAGAAGCAAGTGAGTAGCTCGGAACATCCCACACTTTCTCCTAAGGCCGACGTGTGACTGTGACTGCCCGAGCACGGTCATCTCAGCCGATTCACATCAATCATCAGTAATGGAACATGGAGACCTGTTCATAAATCAATGTATAAGTGGATCCTTCATACTACGTATTTATCATTAATGACAATTGTGGTCCAGCGTTTGATAGCTGGATCTGCCACTCAAGCGTTGCAGGTTCAAATCCAGGTCTTTCCTGATTCAAATTAACAAGACACTGACCCCCACATGCCCCAGGGATACCACATCTTAAGGCTGCCCACTGCTCCGGGTTAAATGCAGAGCACTATTTTGATATGGTCCCTTGTGGCCATATTGATGAACTCCTTTTTACTTTATATTCTGTATAAAAAAAAATGTCGTCACCTGAAAACAAACACTTAGTTATCAGTTAAAGATAAAATTATATTAATTAAAAAACAATGTATAATAAAATTTGTTCTTAACATATTATGAAAGAAAACAGTGATATTTTTGTACTCTCAGTACTTCCAGGAGTGAAATGCCAAGTTGAGGTTGTGAAACACTGTTTCATGACATGGCAGGACTGGCAGGACTGGGCATCAAGATTTCAAAGCAGAATTTCAAATGTGCTGTTTGCTTCAAAGTCAGAAAGATGTTCAGCGATGCCATCATCTCAGAACTGGCAGAAACCAGTGATACCCAGGTTCACCCATCTACTGCCCAGAGAAGTCTAGCCAGAAGTGTCTAGGAAGAGAAGCAGGGTCAAGCAACTCAAGTACACACAAAAACGTGAAACGTATGTCCAGAAAAAAGACTGCAGGTTTTCAGAACTGAGACGTCAAAATCAGAAATATTTGGCGTAAGAGTAGAAAAACACAGTTTATTTGCTGAAGGGTTGAAGAACGGTAAATCGAAGACCGTTCATGTAGGCAACAGTGAAGCAGGCTGGAGATTCCCTGAACGTTCTGAGCTTCTTTTCATCAACTGGTGATGAACGGTCGAGATAAAATAGTGTCATTAGTATATGATTATTATTGGCCCAAAATGCATTCTGCAGCAGGACAACAACTCCAAACAGACAGCAACTCATTAAAAACTTCAGTTTGATCTTCAGCATAAAGAACAAGTGCTAGAAGTGATGCAGAGCAATCACACTGGCAAACATCATACAGAACCCTGATCGCAGCATCTTTCAGCTGTATCATCTTTCATGAAAGACAGAAAGAAAGAAGTGTGTTTGTGTTTGTTGTGTGTTCACATGTTTCAGTCTAGTCTGTGTGTATAGAAAAGAATTATGGTTTTCTTCAGGGGATCTTTCAACGTTTCCCTATTTTCACTGGTTAGTGAAAACCATCCTGTACCCTGAAACAATAGACTGATGTGATGCATGGCTTTAATTTGTGAGGTCTTGCTTTCAGAGGAGAGAATGGTTAGTTGATGTAAAACACTTTCTTCAAGTAATTGAACACTTCATTATGCTGTACTGCTTTCTCCAGAAGCCATTCCATTGTGGGAAACACCAAGAAAAACAGGTTTTAACAAAGGCAGAATAAATCTGAGCAGACGGCCACAGTGACTTACTCACTCGTGGCCATAAAGACTGCAAAAGCTCCACAAAGCCGTGTTTCAAGTGTTTGCGTAAAGCCGCAGCATTACTGTAAAATTACAGACTTTCTAAAAATAACAAGCAGAAGTGCCAGACAGCACTGTAATAAGAAATGAAAAATCCACATTTTATAAAAGAATATAGTCAAATGTTTTAAAAAAAATGAATGTTGCTTCAGTAGTTGAAACAAAAAGAGTACAAAAAGAAAAAAAACCCTCCCGCAGCAGTTTATTTCTGGATCCAAAGCCCATTGTCAAACAGAATGACAATTGAAGTTTCATCCAGTATTGTTCCTAAAACAATACAAAAAAGTTAAAGGTTCTCGACTAATCATACCACATTCATGCCAATCACACTCACCATTCAAATAAGTGTTATGGGTCAACAACACTCCAAAGGAAACGTGTCATTTTCATCTTTTTACAAGTCAAATTACAGACTAGCTATGCTAATTCACATTCCTCTTTCTCCAAGTGCATTTTACGGCCACTGAAGTAGCGTGAGATGTGAATGCTGAAGAGAAAGTAACTTAATTCAGAAAGATGCTGATCATGGTCAAACAAGTGAAACTCAACAGAGAATAAGTCAGACACATCTTGTAAATTCATGACCAGGAGTAAACCAACAAAAATATGGACTCATGGAGAAACAAATGTATTGGTTACTAATTTATTAATATAATAAACATTTCTTAATTCCACTTGAACTAAAACAAAAAACAAATGTTGATGATCTTAATGTAAAAGCTTTGAAAATTGCTTTGTGCTACGGCTACAAAAGTCTAGCCAATCTAGCCAATTTCTCAATAGCCACCTCAAATGAGTTTGACGGCACAATTGTGGAAAGAGACTGCATCATTTGCAGCATCATAATAACAACAACAACAACAACAACAAGATTTCCATTTACGGGGAAGTCTCTCAATATAATGAACATTTCTGATCATGTTATTAATTGGGAATATTCTTTAATATGAATGGAAAGGAGAGATGAAGAAGGTGAAGTGTTGGTGATCAGTGCTTCTGCATTTGACCCCTTCCAGTGAAGTGCACATTATATGAGCGCATTTCAAAATAAAATGCTACACATTGTGTGTAACTTTTCCAAATACTGTATGTGGATGTGCAAAGCTTATTTACAATGTTATTTTTTTAAAGAGTCTGGAGAGCTAACGTCTGCTTTGAATTGTGCCATTTTTCTGTAAAGCTTTCCAAAATGTTGCATGTTATTTCTATTTCAATTACATTAATTTCTTTATTATATTAATGAAAATACTGGAGTAGTTGGTTAAACATTTTCTCTTTATCGTACATATTTTTGACCAAAATACTATTTACTTAGATTAACTGTTATTACTTAGATTTAAAAAAAAAAACAGAGAGAGAGAGAGAGAGAGGAATAAAGAGTGAAAGAGAGAGAGAGAGAGAGAGAGAGAGAGAGAGTGTGTGTGTGTGTGTGTGTGTGTGTGTGTGTGTGTGTGTGTGTGTGTGTGTGGTTCTTTTTCCAGTTTAAAACTGAATTTCGCTTTATTTTATTAAAAATAAACAATTATGTTATTAATAGATAATAAAAGTTAATGTTTTCAATTATACATATTTATTATGTATTCTGCTTCTTAAAATTATAAAAATATCTCTCCGTCCAATCTATTGTTTTATTACGCAAAAAGATTGCATCACTGATGAATTGCATTCTATTTACAGACAATAAGACAATCAGTGCTTATATTATGCCATAAAAACGAAGTTTAAATCCCTGGAGCAGCCTAATAAAAGGCTAATAAAGCTGAAATACTAAATAAATACATAAAACGTATTGAAGTAGCATTGGATGAAAGTGTGGATAAATGCAGACTTGTAAATGTTAACCCCGCGTTCGTACAACAAACACGATTCTCTCTTCAGACCTCACAAACAACAAATTAGTTCTAATCAAAGTGTTTACACAATCCCCCTGACCTCAAAACAAGATTTATTTAAGGAATGCGTCTAAATTATTCAGAAGAATGTGTAAAATATTCCTTTCCACTGGAGGAAGGCTTTAGTTTAGAGTGCACCAAAAACCTGCAGGAAATAGGTTTGCTCAAAGTGTATCCACCCATCTCCCTACCTTTATTTATAGTATATAAAAGCTGAGAGGAAGAGGCATAGGATGCTGAGAAGAAAAGGTAGTGGCCTGGGTTGAGTGATGTTAAACCCCAGGAGCTGTAAAGTCTCTCATTGAGCGGCTTTTATGGGTTATTATTCTGCTGTGCTCTTTTCCACCTTTCCACATGTGCTCCAAACATGTGAGGAAAGGAAAATTGTGACAAATTTCTGCAAAAGGTAGCAAGATTCCCACAGCGAGATTGTTAGTGCAGCTCAGCATCAGGAGCTGAAAAGCTTCTGTCGACACTGAATAAACCCACGAGGCGCCTTGCGAAAGCCCCTGCGAGTTAGCGGGGCTTCATCCACACGCTTCCAGACAAAGTGGAAGATTGACTGAAGTGGAACGCAGGTGATGGGTAGTCAGACGTTTATGCAATTCAACAGTGCTGAGCTGCATAAAATGTCACTTGGAGAAATTGCAGTGTGTTTGCTGAAGCAAAATGGTCAGATCTGATCCACATTTAAGATGAAAAAAAGACGGAGCTGAAAAGCGCATTCTCACAATTAACTACGTGAATATTCGGACAATTGAATGTACAATAATGTATTGATGAACAGAATTTCCATGTTAAACGCAGGACAGATGTATCATGGGTGGAGTCCGAGTGAACAAAACGATCTGCATCACAAGTCTGACAGGCTGCATCAAAACCTCATGGTGGCACTGTGACAATGCTAGTTATTGCTGCTGCCCTCATCATCTACAGTTTATGAAAGATCAGTTTGTGAGTAATCGTAGATATGAAGATAAGGAAACCATAAACATGATGAGACAGAAGGGCTTGTTCGGTTGTAGATGTTTGCCTGGAGGTCAGTGACGTGTGCTGGTTTTGTGGGTACTGACCCAGAGCTTTAGGTGTGATGCCACTGGCGTGGACGGGGTTGACGACCCAGTAGTAGAACTTGAGGATGTGCATGATCTGCAGCACTGTGCCCACTCTGCGGATGGTGTTATAGATGGTGGCAGTGCCGATGAACTCCGCAGACAGGTACGTGTACAGTGAGAGCTGAACCTGCAGAACACAGACAACGGTGACAGCTTCCTGTCTGGAATATCAACGTACAGAACAGCTGCTCCAAGAAATCTTTGAGAATATTGTGATAGTGTTCAAATGACCAATTTCATTGCAACCCAGTGATAAAATAACAATAAAGGCATTCTATTCTATTCTATGTAAAAATGTGCTGTGTTAAAGAATAGCACCATTTGAATAACACAAATATATGAGCTAGAAAAGAAAAAAAAAATGTGGTAGAATGGTGTGAAAATGAAAACAAAATCAACTTCAGGCAATAGTTTCCTTCTGAACCTAAGAAGTGTGGATCATAAATCCTGAACAGGTGTAGTGGCTCAAACTATCTTTTTTCCTTTTGCTTTTTTTATACAATGCTTGCCTCATTTTTGCTCTATCTTTTTACCATTTCATCATCCATCTTCTCCATCCAAGTCTTCCCCTGAGCTTGGTACTACTGACTAGTTTGACCTCTTTTTACTTGCACTCACATAAATCTCTTCCTGCACCTGTGGTTAATTGACCTTTGTTTATTTCAATTCAAGAAGAAGAAAAAGAAAACCTTTATTTGTCTCTACAATGAGAAATTTACATCTTACCCTTGTAGCCACAAGGGTAAACAATAACAAAAGATAAAAAATATGAATAGAAAAAACATTGCACATTGTTGATAAATTTGTTGATATACAAATTGGAATATGAATAAACAATAAAAAAGATTGCATGTATTTTCAAGACATCCTTAAGACACAGATAAAGACAAGGGGAAAAAGAACAGATAACGACAAAAAGAGAAATCACAAAAGCAGAAAAACTGAAAAGAGATGAGAAAAGGGAGAGCGAGGGAGATGGAGACAAGCTGAAATAGCAAAAGACTGAAAGAAAATTAAAGGATAGAAATGTAGAGAGAGAAAAAGAAATAGAAAGAGAAAGATAGAAACGTTAAGAAACCGAGGAGGAGAGAGACAAGAACAAGAGAGAAAGACATGGAAAAAACAAATGTAGAATGTGAAAGGACAGAAAAAAAACAAGAAAAGAGAAATAAAGAGAGATGGAGAAAGGCTTCCAGTGACCTGTCTTTGTTCCCACATCTTCTTCAGCTCATTCTCTTCCTCTCAGAAACACAATGTCACAGTGAATGTGCACTCAAACGTCTCTCTGTGACTTTCACACAGTTTCCAGCATCAGAAAAGAGAAGTGACAGACTGTCAAGTCGCTTTCCAGACGAACGAGGAAAAAGAAAGAGAGATTAAACAAGGTGTCGCTGTCTTCACGTCACCTTGCTTTTAGATGAAACGGGAACATGGCGTTTTCAACAGTAAATTAACATCTTCAATAACAGCCATTCATCTACCATGAAATGATCTAGAAAATTTACCATTTTGTTTTTATGGTTTTCTGTGCATAATGTTAAGTTTAATGAAATTGCTGAAAAGCAAATCTGAGCTGTAACACGGATTACAGCAAAATGCAGATTGGAATTGGTGTAATTTGTCACCATGTACTGGAATCGGTGTGTGTAAGACACTTGCTTACCTTGGCAGGCGTGTGAATCCAGATCGCTGCGTTGAAGAGCACGTGATCACACAGTTGCTTGAGCAGAGGTGCACCATGGGAAAGGCCATCCAAATATTTGGCGAATGAGAGGAACTGCTCCAGCACGGCCCGGGTGATGTGCACTCGTGACGACTGAGGAATAAATGGAGAAAGTAGTATATTATTAGACACAGAACAAAAGATTTTAGCAAATTATTATTTTAGTCTATGAATACACACACACACACACAAGTAATTATATCAAGAATAACAACTGCAGCAAAACCGAACCCTTAACTGAAGTGACTTTCCATTTGTAATGAGCAGAAACAATTCTGTTGGTGAACAACGTAAAACTGAAAAAGATAATAAAGCCGGTGTTTCAGGGAAAATTGGTACATTTTGATCCATAATTTTCTTCATGACTAGAATGTGTTCTCTAGAATCCATCGATGCAATATCAAGCAGGCCTTCTAGAGTCTAATCCTATTTTAAATATAGAAACAAACTGAACGTGGACTAAAAAAGCAGCAGGATCATTGAATGTGTTATTGCCAAATGAATAATTTAAGCTTTTCCTTGAGCAGTTTCAGATAAAGTCAAGGTTACATTAAAATTATGAAAAAAGCAGCAAAGGGAAGAGAAGAAAAATGGCATGAGTCGGTTTGGTGTCATTGCAATAAACACAGCGACAGGAGGAAAATAACGGCGTGAGACACGGATTGGCCGGAAAAATGCCGAAGTCAGCGTTTATCACTCATCAATCACAAAGCACCATTTCTCTTCGGTTTCAGAAACAAAACTCTGCACATTTAATTATGTTTGTGTTTATAAAAATAGGCAATGGAGGTTGAGACAGGTTCTCGAAGAAAGAAGTTTCTTGACACCTGTAATAGCAGGTTCTTGACACATGTAATAGCTTTTACAGTCAGTGAGCTTCAATCTAAAGTAGCAGAGTTAATTAACACTATTAAGTTATTCTTCAAAAATTCTACTTTAATAAGCAGAAGTAGTATAAAAAAGCCTAATTTCTTCACAGTGTCAATGACATTATTCAATTTGGTTGAGAAAAATAACACAATTTGGCAGCTTAATATCAGTTCGTAAAATATATTGTTGGAAATAATTCCATTAGTTTGAAAAGGTGTTTTTTTTTTTTTTGCCCAATTTATAAAAATAACCGGGTACTGACCTTTTCCATCAGGAACCCGATCACCAGGAATCCCTTCCCACCAAGCATCTGCTCCTGCATTGCCACCGAGCTCTTGAGAAGCTCCATCAGGAAAGACAGGAGTGTGGAGCTGACAATATGATTTATTATTACTATTATTAAAATGCAACTAATGCCAAGACACATAAATAGATAGTGATGCATTGACTGTCAGTTAGAAAATTAGAAAGGACCGACAGATTACTAGAGAAGCACACAGTGGATCAGACAAATAATAAGAAAATAGATACAATCAACAACACAGTGACAAAAAAAGCAGACTTACACATATACAGTCTATCAATAAACGGATCTATATGGATAGACAGATAATTAATAGAGAGATGTTTAGAAAGATGTAAATAGATAGACAAGAAATATGTACATTTAGATGATCAATAATGAACAGACAACTGGATGAATTGATAGATGATTTAATGACTCAGATATTAGTAGCTAGATATGTAGAAAAGAGTAAAGTAATCGGACTATTGGAAGACAGATATAGAAGAGCACAAGGAACGCACCAAACAGTGGTGTCCACCTGACTGTCGTTCTGCTGCAGAAAATCCAGCTGCGCAAACAGAGGAAACAGCACCTGGATCCCACCGATGGAGTGAATGGCACTTTGGATGGAGTGAGTCACGATGGCCTTCACATCCTGCGGCAAACAGAGGAACATTCAGCAACGGTTACTGATCTAATGGGCAGCATCGGTGCTTGAACTACTGCTTCATTCATGTGGCAGTTGTGGTCCAGTGGTAGGGAGTTGGATCAAGCCTTGCACATTTGAATCCTGGTTTGGTGGGTTCCACAACTGAGTGTCTTTGCGCAAAACATTGACCCCCAAATGTTCCTGGGCTGTCCACTGCTGCGGATGGGTGTGTGTGTGACCACTTCACTGGATGATTGCACAAAAAATGCAGAGCACAATTTCTCGACGACCTTTAGTGGTCAAATTAGCTTTTTTTAATTGTGAATGAAGTCAGACTTTTGTCTGGTGAGACAGACCTAACTTGCTTAGTGAAGTGAACAATTATTATATTATATTCAGATTCGAAATTGACACAAAAAGGAATTTCAAAGGGAATCGTTACCCAAGTTTACAGAGTAATTTCCTAATGGGGAGCAATAACAGTGTGTCGTGACAATTGAGTTTTGTTGAGCACTTGAAACACGGTGTGTTTTAATCAATGCAGCATTAAGCCCTGCAGTTAAGACGAAGCCACGACAAGATGGTCCGAGCAATAAGGAGGATGGTCTGTGGAGATTTACCTGTAGCATTAGAGCGTGAGGCGAATGCACAAAAATCGAGGGGTTTTCTCTGGGCGAAGACTCCAGACAGAGCTGAGCGTCTGTGGCTTTGGCGTTGTAGGTGAAGGAAATACTGCTTGCTAATTTCCCATCATACAACACTTGCTTGTGGTGGTCGGCGAGGTGGAGATCACTTTCAGATTTAAACTTGAAGGTGCTCTAAAGAAACAGAGGAGAAAGAGCAGTTAAAAGACACACTCGCAAACGAACAGCATGTACTTCTCAGGGCCTAAAACAGCACGTCCGTGTGAATCACGCCGCTCCGTGCACTTACTCCAGGATTAGCTATTCATAGCGTGAAAAGCAACAGATTCGTTTTATGCTAAGATTAAATCTTATCGGAAGTTGTGTGAGCGTGATGAATTATAAATGAGCTGCACGGCATAAAATCATCCTGATGATGAAGTAGAAGTGATGTGGGATTCCTCACGCAGAATCATCATATCTATAGATGCATCTTATGATTTAGAAATAAACAGAACCTGAACACAAACCCTGAGAAAGTCGGTTGCACTTGAGGAAGCTATCTTGACCTGAGGGTGTCCTCCGGGCCTAAAGACGTCATCTAGAACTTATGTATTCTAGACATGAGCCACTCTGTTCTACTCTAATCTTTAATACAATGTAATATGATTACAACACCAACTCCCTGTGCGCACACAC
The DNA here is from genome assembly GCA_028031935.1 of Paedocypris micromegethes. Lineage (NCBI taxonomy): Eukaryota > Metazoa > Chordata > Actinopteri > Cypriniformes > Paedocypris > Paedocypris micromegethes. Next base: position 3,565,330 of record CM051503.1, on the reverse strand, counting down.
ACTCACACACACGGCTCTCACTTGAGAACCTGCTCCCAATAAGATCATTTAAGTTACATCCACGATCTGGCCTGTTTACTGGGATTAAATCATTTGAACGGTTTCAAAGACAAATCTGGGCTGTCATTTTCAAAACGAAATGCAAGAAATGTAAAAAAATGCATAATTTCTGCATGTTTACCTAATAAAATGCTAAATCTTTAAAAAAGAATTTTCCACGAACATGTTTATTTAAAAAAGGAGTTAATTAATAGGCATAAGATGCTTGTCTGAAATTCAAATACAGCATAATTCTTACACTAGTTCAATACAAACAGTCACAATTTGGGATGCAGGGGTACAGACCCAATTGCAAAGATGGAAATTTTATTCATAAAAAATAACAAACAAAAAAAAAGCAGAAACCACCATGTAGGACCAAATCCAAAACTGCAGATTGAGGCAAATAAATATTAACGTTACCACTAAAGTCACAGCAGAAAACTGATCTTTCACCTATGAAAATAATTTGTCTTTATTTGCATCTTCACATGATGGAAATGATGAATGCAGCATTAAATGTGCAAACAGCTCCAGCACAGCTACACTATGACTTGTTATCCAGAATATTTATCTTCATCTCTTTATAAAGAGAAGAGAACGACAGAAGAGCATCTGATGATTTGCCCTGAAAGGCTGGAAACAGAGATGACGTAATTGTTACCTGTGCAGCATCATCTGCTCCAGCTTCTCCAAATCTTCAAGCAAAAAAGGTTTATCAACAGAAAGAAAAAAAGCACGAGAAACGCCTGACACACAACAGATGATGTGGATGTGATGAGTCATTGGCACCGAGCGAGATGTTCTGAATCTCAATCTTCTAGTGCAGGAGACTAGTGTTTGTACAGTACAGAAGTGCGAGTTATTAATGCAACTCGTGTAATGATTCACATTTGTAACAGCCTCCGTTTCATGTGTGATGTCATGTGATTTTCTCTGTCGGTTAAGTGTCATGCTGACATGAGCTTTATTGATGTCAGAGGCAAAGCTAAAGGCCGAGGAGACTGGTGCGTCACTAACAGAGCAGTCACATCCATCAAACTGTGTCATGCCTGATCTCAGAGTGTTCATGCAGAAACTGAGGGAGAAAGTCTCACTGCGCACCACACGTTGGCATACAGTACACACACGCGCACACACACACGCGCGCACACACACGCACACTCCCACATAAACAAATTAAAAAACAAACAAGGAAAAATGGTGACAAACAGAGCATACACACAAACAAACAGAGCAAACATTCTAAATACATTTTATAAAACTGATTTAACCATTAAAAGACAAATGTCTAAATTATTAGTGTTCATTAATTATTGCTTTTTCTAATATATTTGAAATGCTTACTGCCACAATTATAAATGCTACAATTATTAATAATGAAAAAAGAAAATAATTTAAGTGATAAATGTGGCGAGTTTTATCAGCATTTTTTACCATCTGTTTGATCAAAACAAAAACTCACTCCTATAACAGTCAGATTGAGAATAACAGGTAGTTCCATCAGACTCAACAGATGTTCAAAAATCATTTACAGTGAGTCAGACAGACAGGAAGTCTTAGATTATAAAAGAAAACCACAGAAGAAACAGCGATAGAGAAAAGAGGCAGACAACGCCTCTCTTCTTTTTCTGCGTTTCTTTTTGTGGTTCACTTGCAAATGTAAAATGCTCCATAAATAATTCCTATTATATACAAACCAACATGTTTATTTATGATGACGTGATTTTTATTAGCATTATGATTATTAGCATGGTTTTGGATGTGGTTTATTGTTTCAGATAATGAGTCACTAATCAAAGCCTATAGTGCAGTGGAGAAAATCAGACACGGGAAACGGCTGCCGGTCCCAATTACTAATATGACACAGCTTCAGATTTAATAAGGTCGAAGCCTTGAAGGAGGTGGAAAATGCTCGATTTACCCCACGGACGCAATTAAACGCTAAATCGCTTCAAAAGCACCTTGAGAATTTGTGACAAAAGGTCAGGGGTTTGAAAGAAGCATCCAGAGGCGGATTCGCCGGCAAAGGACTTCATTAAGCAAAACCACAACGCTGCAACATGCCAGAATACTCCAAGACAAACACAGAATTTAATTACACAAACAATTTGGGATTAATTGAATTTATTTAAATTTAGCAATGTTAATCTTTAGACCTTCGCAGAAGCTACACAGAAGAGATGTTTAGAAAGCCTATCTTACAAAGCCTTTAAAATGGCCTTGAAAAATAAAATCAATAATCGTTAGATTATTAATGTTCATTAAGTTGCACACTACAAACAATATCGCATTATTGCAAACGTTTTTTTTTATTCCACATTTTTAGGAATCCTATACAGACTAGTCAAACTTATAATCGTAGAAACCTTGATTAAAATATTTTTAAAACATTCTATCATGACACTTTAAATATTAATTTGAATGCATTTAATGATTCATGAAAAAACAATGTCACAAGCCCATACTAACTGAGAATTTAGAACAAGTTGGTGGACGTATTACTGCATTTGCAGAACTGTAAATGATATTTAAAATTCATTTAACGCATTAATTTTTAAATCAAATAACACATGCTCTTTATAAATAAACTGAACTTGAACTTTTGAAGTTTAATTTTTTTTTTGGACCAACTGATGCTTGAACAAAAGCCTTTAGATGCAATTGTTGAAAATGCATACCTAATTATTATTATGATCATAACAAAGGCCAATCTTATAAAAATATATATTTTTTAAAAACAAAGGCCATTAATGCATCTTCATAATGGCGCATAACTCAAGAGCTCTTCAACTGTATCAGAGTCCATCTAACAGAAAAAAACCTGAAGCACCTTGTAGCCGGGTCCGAGCTGATGGATGGCGAATATCTGCGCAGGGTTTAGTGCCTCGCTGAACACATAGATGGCCCCGAGCTGTCCGCAGAAAACCCGGTTGGCGTCTGCCGTCTCAGATGAGCCGAGGAAGCATTTGTCGTAACTCTGCAAAGAAGACAACAGCTTGAGCTTTTCACGGCCAAGACATTAGTGTGAAAAGAAAGTTGATGCAAGTGAGACAACGTAACACCAGCAGAGAAAAGATTAATCATGGAACTGACAAAAATATACACAATGCTTTTATTTATAGTTAAGTGTGGGTTTTAACATTTAACAAAGAGAAAATGTAAAATTCACCAAACTGATTTCAGAAACGTTCTGGAAAACGGTAATTAGCTTAGCTGCATGTTTTAGTTTTTATATATTTTTGAAGTTATGTTGTGGCGCTTACATCATTAGTGTTGACGTGCCAGGCCATGTCGCCGTACGACACCAGCTGCCCGCTGACGTAGCAGCGGATCTCACTGTTCCTCCAGCGGTTGTAGATGTGAACGATGCTGATCATGTACCACTGGGGACAGAACAGACAGATTTGAGGTGTCACTCCTTCACAACATCAATCTTAATCACTTCAATCTGTCCATCTTTAACTACAACAGCAAACGCCTTGGTGTTTTCCTTTTTTCCCCCTGAAAATATTGTTGGAATCAGAAAGAGACGCCATAGTGGCTGCCAGCAGCAGGTCTTATGCAGCCATATTTGCATTCGGAAATAAATAAACCATCAGATGTTGAATGAGTGGAGCAACTGACAGGAGAAAAAGCAAGCGGAAGCTGTGAGGAAGAAAAGGGAGCTTCAGTTAGCAGGAGACGAGGGGTCATTATGGATTCGATGTTGGAGAAAGAGTCTCGACAGGATGATGATGATGTGAGGACCAGAACACATCTGAGTGTTTCCCAGTCCCCTAAAGGCAGAAGCGCCATTCCACCAGCCACTGTTTTTCATATACCAAACATGCCAGATGTGTTATAGTGAAAAATGTGTTTTTATTTTTTAGTAATGGTTACAAAAAACAGAATAGGTATTACCAAATGTTTTTCTCATTGTTATTTTAGTCAACTTTGTATTCCAGTTGGAAGACATTGACCTTTAGTTTCAAATGAAATCTGCAACATTTGGTGATTCAATGCTTTACTGAGTCAAAAGATCAACACAAAAAAAGTTCAAGAGATAAGGAAAGCGAGTGAAAAACAGCTAACCACTGAGAGAGATAAAAACAGAAAGATGTTGTTCATGATCTCGGGTGGCATCTGGAGATAGAGCAACAAAATGCTTCAATAAAGAACAGGGGGTGGGGGGGTGGCTAGATAAAGAACGAAAACGAAGGATGGAAGAGGGAAAGACAGAATCAAGTGTGAGAAAGGGTTAGAGGTTAAAGGTTAGAGAGCAACCCAAAGAAAAAAAATAGACAAAGAAATATACCTAGAGATAGAAAGACAGAGAGAGAGAATGAGAGAGGCAGAGAAAAAAAAGAAATAAAGAAAAAAAAAAAAGAAATTTGGAGAACAAGGAGAATCAGATGGACGGACGGACAGACAGACATAGAGAGAGAGAGAGAGAGAGAGAGAGAGAGAGAGAGAGAGAGAGAGAGAGAGACTACCTTGCGGGGTTGGAAGTCGTATTTCACGCAGTGCTGGAAGCCTTTTCCTTTCGACTTGAGTGAAGTCACAATCAAGCAGTTTCCCACGAAATGAGCAGAGTACCCGATGCCTTTGCTGGTGCGGAAACTGAAAAGTGACAGCCAATGCATAACTATTCCCAAAATCCCATAACACACAACGTCATTTCTCAACACCTGAGGAAGGAATCTCCTATTGCTTTAAAACTATTCAGTGGACAGTGGAGTGAGCAAATCCTTTAAAGTCTCTGTCCTCCATTAAGACTCATTAGAGCTCTTTCTTAACTCAATTGCACCATGGCCCTATTAAAATGCACATACGCATCCATGGGAAATAAACAGGTATGCGTGATATTGATCCAAGCTCTAATTACCCACAACTCCCTGCAGAACATGATCGTTCTGCCTTACATTAAAAGGCCAAATGAATGTCTGTTTCCATCCCTGTAGAGATTCCTAGAAACGATTCCAGAACGTTCTGCTCCGTATTCACATCTATTGGTTTAATCCGCGGATTTGGACCTCGTTCACTTTCATGCTGAATAATCCACCAACATCATCACAAAATCCTCTAATTAAACTCATACCACGAGTAGCCAGAACCAAACAAAGCGACCGGGCTTCAGCGATTAACCAAAGAACTGCTGGTGTGGAAGTCTGACCAAATTCACATGCTGGTAAAAGTGTGAAAAAATAAAAGCATAAATGTGTTTATATCAAATCAATCTGTCACACTAATGCCAATGTGATTCATGTAACTTTCTTGAGCTTTGTGTGCAGTCATGGCTCCTGGATGGTTTATAGACATTCTGCATCGCTTCTGAGAATTTCTACCAGACCTACAGTACTCTAAAAGCGCATTTCACTGAGCATCAGACAAGAATAGGCACACAAATATAGTATTGAGATCATGACGGTTGGAAAAAACAAACAAGCATCTAAAGTTTCATGCTTGAAAGAAAAGACGGAGAACGCAGTCACCAGTAAAGGTAGGGCTTGTCTTTGTCAACATTAATAGTGTTCAGTGGATCCATCCGGAACCAGGTGTTGAAGGTGAAGCCGTTCTGATAAGGCCATTTGGCAATGGGTGGTAGTGCAATCGCCTATGAAAGAGGAAACAGATTGAAATCCCTGATTTACAGTAGACTGACATTATTAGTGATTTTCTCAATCACAAATCAACAATCTGCAGATTCTCTTCATTGCAGATTTACCACAAGAGAAAACACTTGCTTATTACAGAAATTGTGTGATTCTGAGACGTGTCTGCCATGTTCCACAGGCTTTGTTGAAAACTGTTGCAAAACAATAGAACATATAACTGCTAGAAACAATATGATTATGACCATTTGAATAAATATAGCTTGTTCCTGCTAATACAGTTATTATCAATTTATCTGGCATCTGGGGACCTTCAACGTTTTTGGGCTCTAAGAATAATGGACCAACGTTGTACATCAAAATCAAAACAACTGCAAAATGTGATTTAGAGTCTTATTGTGGAACGCAGTTGCTTTATTCCACAAATACTTGTGTATGCACAAAAGCACACGCAATCTCATACAGAATTAATAAAAGTTCAATTAATATCAACAATACAGTTAACAATGATAATAAGTGGATCACTTACCGCTGCACTTCCACCAGGAAAGTTGAATAAAGTGTCTGGTTCGTGTCGTTGTGCCATTTGCGTGAGAACTGAGAGCAGCTTGACAGCATGTCTGGGCTGGAGGAAACACAGAAGGGTCGTGAAAACCAATCCTCAAACCTTCTCGTCCAGTGGTGGTTTTAGGTTAATCCCCCAGATTAATTATCCTATTGAGTTTACCCACATCAATTTGTTCTCTTATTATCTATTTATTTTGTAGTTGCCAGGTTGTGGTGTTTCTGTGGCGTCACAACGCTTCCCACTTCACTGCATTTTCCCAGAGGACTATTTTACTCTCTAAAAACTTAAAGCTAAAGTGAAGCTGCCAGCAGTCAATAATATGTCGATGCGGTTCTGGCTCCAGAGAAGAGTGAATGTGCTCGATGGTTGAAGAGGACCGGAACACTCCACATTCTCCAAGGCATCGACACAGACCAGCTCTCTATGCAGTAGCTTACCCATAATCCTACGTCTCCCCGCAGCCTGCTGAAAAGCAGCTTCAGCTCTCTGACGGTGATGCTGTAGCTGGCCAGAACACCCAGCATATCCACCAGCAGGTCTGGAACACATTACAGCTGGATTAGTGGAATGGATGCGCTATGCATGTGAATCACAAACTCCTCCAGATGCAGGTGTGTGTGAAACACGCAAGACGTTCCCTTGGAAGATGCTTTGAAAAAGTGATTTTCACAGCATCTGTGCATCAAGATATTCGAAACAGCTGGGTTTCACAAAGACATGTCAAATTATGTTGCTATTGTTTCCTATATTTTTCTCAAAAACATTTTTTAAGACTTAAAAGTTTTAACCTACTTTACAAAGACAACTTATATGTAATTACTTTTTATACAAATTATCAGCTACGTGCTTTCCTATGACTGGCGTTGCACTCTCTACTGGGAAAGTTTTATTCACCCTATTAAATAGAATTTGAATTTTTAGAACCTACAACAAAGAGAAGACAGTCACCCTTGAATGTCTGCAGACATGTGCATTACCAAGGCAATGAATCAAAGCTTCATTCAGAAGCAAAGCCATAAATATGCTTTTAACTGCCCCTTCATTATGGAAGGGTTAAACTATTGAGATGTTCTGGCAGATTCTCTCAGAACTGATCGATTCCTTGGCTGAGAAGATGCACAACCATTACAGTAATCACAGTCCAATATTCACCAAAGACTTGTCTGTAGGTTTATAAAGTAAAAAATACTACTTGGAATGCAAAATGGGATATTAGAAAGACATTTTGGTTAAAGTTGAAGAAAGAGGCGAAGAGGAGAATATTTTGATGGGTGGGGACTATTTTTAGAGTTGCGGTCACTCACCAGCGATCATGTCGTCGACAGAGCTCATCTGAAACAACAGCCTCTGAATCAGTCCCACCTCGGTGCTGGTCTGCAGGTTGCGGACACTTTTACGGAGGACGGCACTGAACATGCTCCAGATCTCGGCCTGGCACGTGACCTCACACTGCTCCAGCAGATCCAGCATGCAGACGATGGCCTCAGCATCTTGGATGATGAAGTTCATCTCCAGGTCAAACTCTCCACCAACCAACTAAAGGACAGCAGAAGGACAATTAGAGGAACAGAGGCAAAAAAATATCTCTGGGTTTCCGGACACAATGGGTCAGAAAACGAGTCACAAAAATAGCTTGTGTTGGAGGTGAAAGATCCACCAGGGTTTATATAAAGTGAACAATCTTATTTTCCAATGGGTAGATTAAGACTTATGTCTCTTCTCAAAATTATCATAAACTAGAGTGGAGAAGGAAGTTGTGACCAAGTTATAAAAAGAATGTCATTTTCAGAACAAAAAGTGAATAGTTCTCTACCAGAGTATCTGCACTTCGTCTAACAACATCCGGATTTGCATTACAGCAAACTTTGTTACTCGTGACTACTATTCCAGCAGATTTAATGGTTAATAATTATTACGGTGTAAAACATTTCAATACAAAAACAGCTTCACAGCTTCCAAAAAGTCACTCAACAAATTGTGAAAGCAGAGCGACATTATATCTGAAATATATAATCTAATACTTGAGTGTGAAACACATTGTCAAAAGATTGAGTGTAATTACATGGTAAGAAAAAGGATGAGGTGTGAGTGTCTTATTCACAGATTCAGACACTTTATCAGCCGTGACAAAGCGTAAAGAATCAAACACATTTACTCACACATTGTTCCTTTTTTTACAGCCATTTCTAAACGTTCTCTTGTAACAGAGGCACACTGTGCTTCTGTTCTTTCTCCACAGCTTAGTAATAAATTGGCTTTGACTTTACATAGACTATCAGTTTAAGCAATATTTTATTTATTTTAATTAAAAGTCTACCTGAAAAACTGCATTTAAAATACAAATCATTTATATTCATCAAATGCTGTCATTTAATAGACTTGCATTGTGACACTTAGTGTTGGGAGCACCAGCTTGGTGATGTGGAACTTCACATGTTTGGCTGAAACGGAACACAAAGACAACGAACAGACACCAGCATCCATCACTTTATTCACAGCCACTTTTGCTTCATTTGTTCTCCAATCAGCAGTGAACAAAGTGCTTTAATCTGAACTCCTGCTGCTCTAATCGGCGTTGCATCGATTTACTTCTCTTTTAAAGAAATTCACTGAAGTGTTACAGCATTTCAATGAAGCTCCGGAGGCTTCAAATTGCAAGTTTACACAACCACAGAAAAAAAACAAAAAAAAACATGCATATCAAATACAATGACGTCATCACTTCACAACCACCATGTTTGGCAAGAAATTAAAAGAAAAAAAAATTAAATAATAAAATAAAAGAAAAATGCTCATGTATTTTCAAATGATTTCAGTCGACTGTAAAATAATTTCTAGCCTTAGCTTAGCGTCAATCTCACAAAGTTGGTGTTGCAAGCACAGGGATCAGTCAGAAGCCCAGAAGCTAGAAACTCAGAGGTTCTGTAAGAAAAGGAAGGTCTTTAATCACGCACGCGTCTTTAATTGCGAGCTCAGTTCCCCAGAGTAATTTGCTTCTATTGTGCGAGGCAGAATTCGACACTGGTGAGAGGAAGCACTTCCTCGCTCTTAAAACAAGAATTACTTATCCATCTACCGTCTCTCTGCTTCGTTGTACCAACACTCGTGCACGTCCTGATTTAAATTGATATATTTAGATGAAAACAACTTTTTAACGGTGAGCTTGTTTGGTAAAGACTTGATACATATACCCTGAGGCAGACAGCTCAAGATAGATTAAACACAGACAGATTAAACTGAACAGAGGGGAAAAATAGAAAGTAGAGGTAAATTCAGACAGGCAGATGAAATGGATGAATAAATGATGGAACATTAAAATTCACATACATGCAGACTGTGTGAAAAATGGACAGAAAGGAAAAAAAAAACTACTGTCAAAGTAAAAATCCATATACCAAACACACTGAATAATAACTAAAATTCAACACATATACAGAAAATCAGTGACTGATGATAGTTTTTCAAAGCAAAAAATAGTTGGAGAGAGACATGTGAAACGTAGAGGAAGAGAGACAAGCAAATAAATGAATATAGAGTGTAACTGAAAGGAGTGATTTACAATCAGACAGAGAGAGACAGAGAGAGAGAGATAGAGAGACAGATAGAGAGAGAGAGAGAGAGAGAGAGAGAGAGAGAGAGAGAGAGAGAGATTTGTACGTTTTTAATTTTCTCACAGTTTTAACGGTCTCAAAGCGCACATGTGACTATGTAAGAGAATTGTTACAGCGAGTAGAGACCAGAAAACAAATGGTCAGAGACAGATAGAAGAGATGGGGGGAAAAAGGCAGAGATGGGTGGATAAAAGGACATAGGGAAGGACAGACAGACAGAGAGTCAAAGATGTGTAAACAGAGAGACGCAACTTATAATCGAGATTGATAAATCAAGCATCAGGTCTGAAAGGCAACATTGCTTTGAAAACAGAGGAATTCTCTGAAAGTCTCACACACTGCAGCGGGATCAACGCGTCGTGTGTGTGTGTGTGTGTGTGTGTGTGTGTGTGTGTGTGTGCTGAGACCAGCACCGGCTTCACGGCCTTCGCTTTGTTAGTTTCATTATTTTCTCAGGAAAACAAACTGAAACCAAGCAGACCTCAGCAAAACTGTACAATTCTGAATGTGCTGAATCCACACGGAGAAAAAGTAAGATCATTACACATTAACATCCAGCCATTTGTGTGTCAGCGCTGGTATTTCATGAGCGTTGTTTAAAAGTAGCTCTTTTGCAGGAAGCTCGTTTTGAAAGCGGCTCTTAAGTTCAAACCGGAGAGCGTTTAATTTTATGGCACATTTAGTAATTGCTGAATTAATAACACGTGGATAAGAGCAGAGCTGGTTGTGCAGCAGGAAAGAAGACAGGAACACAATCACTGACGTTTCTGATTTCAGCTAGTAACAACTTTACAAAGCTTGAACAGTCAAACTCTTCAGTACATAACTCAGTCCACATCACGGCTTTCCAGTCAGCTTCCATTTTTAATGAACAGTCCATTCTAAACTATCACCAAGAGACCAAATAAAAACAAAGAAAGCTTATTTGTTAGCTCAAATGTAATTCATGTATTTTTTTTTAATTAAATATAAATTTAAAAGATGGGCATTGGTGAAAACAAAAAATAAATTATGCAAATAAGAGAAAATCGCAAATAACTCCACAACGTTAAGTCCGATCAGAACAATTGTAGTGCCATTGGATCTAGCGCACGTAGTACAAACTGTTCAATAAGAAGCACTTTTTCACGAGACATATTTTCTGAGTTACAAGCCTATTTCTGCTGACATTCCACAGAACGAAAAACAATTTAGGGCCTGTTTCACAGGGGGTGAACGGGGCGATTCTTACATCGCTGGATTCATCTCATCATTTGGATTTCAGTTCTGGGGAGTTGTTCGGTGTTCAGGGCGAGTGTCAGGCTTTTCCCTTTTTGTCTAAACATTAAAAATAATACTCCCTCACCACAAGTGATGGCTAGTCCCTACAAATGTTTTTTATTTTTTTTTTATTTTTTTTTACAGATTACAATTACAATCATTATGGAAAAAATGTATTCATAAAGCTTCAGACTGACAGGAAAGGAAATGTGTTGTTTTTGCTGAATGTGCTGTTCAGTATGTAAATCAAAGGAGGGACCCCACTTTGATATAAAAGTGTTTGTACAGGCATTTAGGTCACAGTGGCCAGAATTATAGGTTTTTATACTGATACCCAAAGTAGGGGCCCAGTGTGCACTTGTGGGGACATTTTGCTGAACGTACCAATCATACATTTTTTGGTATGTAGGTCAATGGTAGAGTCCCACTTTAAATGCACATATAAATGTGTGTGCTTGTGTGTGTGTATTTTCTTCACTCACTTCATCCACCATTTCCCCACCTGCAGCTTGCACAAGATCTGGAAACAGTGAGATTAAACTCTGCCTGTTTTCTCTCTTGTTGTGTGAGGAGCAGCAAGAATGAAGAGCAGATGCTAGAGACGTGTTATCATGTGTTTATTTGCGTCTTGTCTGCTTTTAGGTGATAAAGCTCAAACACTATCTCAGCGGTATGATCGAGTGCAGTCAAAAACTGCTCACATCTCACCACATTCTACGCATCTTTAAAAGTATAACATTATCTGTCACAAAACTGACTGACTGATAACAAACGGACACTGTAAAGTAATTCAATTATAAATATTGACTTGTTTTTTTATCCAATCAATCTTTTTGATAAATGTGCATTTATTTTTTTATAATAAATAAATACATCCCTAAAACCTCTATTAAAAAAGCAATGGCCTTCAATTTTTCAACCATTGTAAAACATTGAATATTCATTTTTATCATGGCCTTCTATTAGAGGTGGCATTCTAATATTGTATGACCCTTCATTGAGGGAGAGGGCGAGTGTAAAATAGTTCCGGCTCATACAATGTGTGTGCAGTGTGTATGTCCTTGCCAAAAGACACAGGGCGTGATAGAGCTGTTTGTCACATGTATATATTACCCGTTTAAAAGTGGCCTTCTAATAGAGGTAGCCATCTAATTTCCAACTCTTTTGTCAAGGTGACTTTCTATTAGAAAGTCTATCAGTGTTTGACTGATTATGAACAACTTGGGGTGTGTCAATTTAACCATCAGTGGGTTAAACTGAACTAAAACGGAACTTGGATCCATGTCAAACTAAAAAAAAAAAACATTTGTTCAATTAAATCATGAACATTTATTCCCAACAGTCTTATCTTCCTTTCCGATATTCATTTGGCTGTACAGCTTCTAATACATTCTAAAACATCCACCCAATCAGGTGTCAGTCTTTTTGTGTTGCTAGGTCGGTCTAACCAGTCAGTGGTGCTCACAGCGCTATCTAGAAGACACTAGTTAGCCACATTTATTTATCCGATAAAGCACACATTATACACACACGCTTGTATGCAAACACATACATTAGACATATACTAATGGCACAGCTTGGATTTTACTGAGAGCTTCTACATCTACTATGCTTGTGTTCTAAAGCAGAATCCTAGCAAGAGAAATCAAGCCTGATTAAAGGGGCAAAGGTCTGAAATAAAAGCACACTGTGTTTCGCACTTCACCTTGCACTCTGTGTCACAAGCTCTCAAGAGAACAGACTCGGAATTTTGCCTGCAGCATCGTCTCTCTGCGCCACCTTTGAACTGTCAAAATGTCAGGACTATAAAGGTCAAGCAAAAAAGACAGATGAAAGGACGAGGAAGAGATCAGATACACAAATCACTGTATTGTTCCCTCTGCTCGAGCTCATTCTCCGCACGTCACACACACACACACACACACACACACACACACACACACACACACCAGTTTAACTCGTGTGAGAGAGGAAACCCTATGGAGCTTGTATCAAAAGCAACTGCATTATTTATAAGACTAGAAAAGACTAAAATCTTTGACAGCTGAAATATTTGAATAGCAAAGTGTGTAACTATAAGATACTTATTTAATAAGAAATTTCTGTTATTCAACGTTGAAAGAAAATACATTAAGAATAAGAACTAAAGTAAAGATCAATGATCTTTGTCATTATCAATCAGAATCTTTTAATGAAGCAGATGCTCTTCTTAGTAAGAGCACAGATTAAAAATGATGCCACAACTTAATTACACTAAAATCTTAAAGCCAGTGGTTAGTTTGTCAGTTTGAATTTCCCTTATATTGTGAGCATTTGCAGATGCTAATATGGAATGCTTTTATTTGTCAAACTGAAATCCACATCGGTATAGCAGTCTAAACCAGAGAGAAAAGTGAATAATTCTCCAGTGATCTATCCGTTATTAGGCTGAGGAACAACCTTCAGCATTCAGAAAAATGCATGAAAGGCATTGCAACAAGCCACAATCTGCAAATTTATCTTTTTTATGAAACAATATTCTTCTATCGCCTGCTTGGTTGCTTTGTCGATCCGCTCAGTGGGTTTTCTATATTCTGCTGCTCTCTGGCCATAATGAAGTGGCTCTCTGAGACGATCCCGACAGTGCAATTATTTTGATCAAACAGCAAATTATCTCACATGTGCTGAGCTCTTGGTGGCACCACAGGCTGTTGCTGCTTCATCACAGGAAGGAAGCAGGTAGGGCTCATGCCGTGAATGCCAAAGCGGAGTAAGAATAGATGTGAAAGAAGAGCAGCATCCCAAATCAACAATTTCTGCCCTATGGAGTGCGAAAGCAGTGATGAGCAAGTCATCAAGGTTCTGAGACGAGCCATGGGTTTTCAAATCATTACAGAAAGAATGAGAAAGTAAATAAGCCAGAACTGTAGAAAGTCAAACGCCGGCAGTGTGTCTCATGGGTTTGGCTTCCAGCGAAAAATGTAATGCTAAGTAATTTGCATTGAATAAAAGACAAAGATAAATTGTGAAGGATGAATTTCAGAGTTGTAAATCAGTGATCTAAGGAACAGCTGTTCTGTTTGTTAACATAAAACTTGGCACACGTTCATCTAATGCAGATGAAAAAAAAAGCGGGAGAAGGCGAAGGAGGACTTCAGCACCACGGACAGCTCCACTGCAATCCGCTTCATCCAGGGTCTCACGCTGAATTACAGATCTGAGACCTGAGCAAAGCAAGCAAGTGCCACATGAGCACACAGACGGAACAACATCAGACGCTTCAGCGAGTGAAGTTTAGAGTAGGTCAAAGAGGTTTCTCTCGGTTCAAAGGTCTTTGAATTACCGTGTGTGCGTTTTCGAAATTCTATTAGCAATGTAGAATTTTTTCCAGGAGCATTCAAGTGAAAATGGCATCTGTGTGTAAATGTTTCTCTTCTGTGAAGATAAAAGAGACTTTACTGAATTATTAAATGTGTCAATGTTTTTTTTATTTTTTTATTTTTATAGAACGAGGCAATGGTTTTGAAGTATTTTTTCTGGCATTGATTCATAGAGATATGTATACTGTATATATCTTTATTCATGACAGATGTGAAATGCCTTCTCATTTCCTAATGACCGATCAAGACAGTCGTCTGAAAGCATGAAACTGCATTAAGACGGAGATCTGATATAGATCTGAGGCTGATTCAGTTAGTCACAGTTGATTGGAACACATGGAAAACAGTGAAACACATTTGTGTGGAAAACGTGGCTGATGGCCAAACTCAGATATTCTGTAGATCAAGATAAGAGGAAGCACAAACATTGCAGTCATCAATATTAAATCACAAGAAAAAAGCCTGAGCCTTATGGAGCATGAAAACATAACATTTCTTTATAGCAAGACCAAAAAATATCCATCAAGGCAAGTCCACAATATTGCTTTATTCATAACTATTATTTTTCAATGTATATGTATTTGTAAACATATATTATCATTTTAAAAGATGAAGTTTTTTCAATGTGGAATGAATCCGATTTCTTCTGGAAAATCCCCCCAGTTTACTGTGGAAAAGCTCAGCATTTACAAGCTTTGATGTTGCAACAGTACTTCTCCTTTAACGGTCATTTTGAGTTCATATCTGGACGTTGAAGCCTTCAGACTCCCTGAATGAATGATGACAGAGCCTCCTGAGCGATTTAACCAGTTCTGTGCCACACACTCGTACTCATCGTCCAAAAATCACAGGTGAAAACGGGGGTTGCAGAAGCCCCCTGCAATGCAGACAAGCAGCGAGTGTGGTAAATGGAGAGAGAGAAGAGAACTAGCAGCGAGGGAGCGAGTGTGTAAATGGTTTTTCAGAGTCCCTCAGTGCTGCTGCGACACACTAGATAGTCGACATGAGGCGTGTTAGTATGCAGGACACACGCACACACACGCTGCGACTCTACACAACAAACACACAACATGTTTCCTTACTAGACTGTTCACTGAAGCACAGCTACGCTATGAGTTTATAACAAAGGAAAATCAGACGGAAATCCAAGTTCACACGCACGCAAGCACAGATTTTTTTTCTCTCGTTACGTTAAAGCTTTCTGTGGCTTTTGCTGATTGAGATAAACACCCGTCCAACAGAATCTCAACCGAGCCTTATGACATGCAGCATAAGTCGGTCTTAAAAAGGATTGCTCCAGGGAATCGACTCATTGACATTCCAAACAAGAATCACAAATCTGAAATGGCTCAGTTACTCATATTCCAGCCAAATGTTGCCAAGCACCGCTGGGAATTCTGGCTCCGTCTCCTCTAAGCTTCCACTTCATCCTTCCCAGATCCCAGCCAGTGGAGCACGGAGCCAGAGTAATCTCACGTAGCGCCCGTCATCTACGGAGCAGTCGCTTCGTTTCAGCCCTGGATCTGAAACGTGATAAAGCAAAACTCGTCTGCACAAATGAGTCTGAGGAACGTTTTGGTAAATGTGTAGATAAACATCCGCTCTCCAAGCATTTATTAAAACCATAGAACTGATAATATCTTTAATTTCAGTGACAAATTATTTTTAACACAGTCAACACAAGCAAACAGCAATAAAAGCACAACTAAAATAAACACACTATGCACTGATAAAACTTTTAAGTATTTCATATATTCATTTAGTCAAAAGGTTCAGAATGGGCTTATGGTACGAAATAAAGGAGAAGCAATCATGTTTGTATTAATAAAATGCTTGGGCTGAATAAAATTGAAAGAACCATAATAAAATTAATGTACTTTTCGGATAATTTTTATTTGAAAAGTAGTTTGTTGATACAATTCATGATCTTTTCTAAATGTAAACCCTTATATATCTTGAAATTGTAGTAATGTGTATAAAATACATATTTACGGTAGAGCTTGATTAATCGCTAAAAGATCGAAATCTCGATTTTACCCCACTCGCAATCTTAATCCAGCATTTATACGATTCTGCCAAACTCCATGATCTCCGACGAGCGGTCTCTGTGAGCTTGTGCGCTCACAGTGGACGGGATGACTCTAGACACACGGCCATGTGTGATTTTGCGTAGCGGTCACGTGAGCTTATTACCTGCACCAGTAGAGTTAAAAAAAAAACATGAAATAAAAATGGAGAATGAGTGAAGAAACCACACGCTGTGATGTTGAATTGTGATCTTGAATCGTGAGGAAAAAAAATTGTGATTCTCATTTTATCCAGAATTGTGCAGCTCTAAGCACTATATAAACACTATAAGGAAGTGTAAGCTCTAATAAGCAACATAGGAAGCAACTTCTGCCTGTTCTAGACTGAGACAGACCACCGTGTGAGAGATCCAGTGAGATGTTGAAAGAGATTCTATGACAACCTGTTTGAGATCCCTGAGAGAAAACCTGCAAGACCCTCTGAAAGATTGTGTCAAACCATGTGAGAAATCCAGTTTGAGATCCCGAGAAAGACCTGTGTGAGATACCACATGATGAGATACTACATGATTTACAGCGAGAGATTCTGGGACGCAATGTGAGAGACTCTGAGATGTCATGAGAGATCTCGAATCTGTTTGAGACCATGCATAAGACTCTGTGAGAGATCCTTTGAGAGACCTTGCAATGGACCCTTGGAATATCCATAGAGTGCAAAAACACTTCACCCTGCTGTGCTGAATCTCATTTAAATGTCTGCCATGGTGCTGTCAGCCGACTTGAAAGAAATAATTATCTCTTAAGCTCATTATAGCAGGAACAGCTTCAGCACGTACAGAGCAACACAAGGTGAAGCAGGAAGTCATTCTGAGCTCAAACTTAGGCAGTTCATAATGTCAAACCAGTAGAATAAGAGTGTAAGCTTCCAAATTCAGTATGAAAATATTGTGCTTCCACCAAAGCAGACCAAAACCTAAAGCAAAGAGACTTACGGGATGTGAGAACAATATCGAGAATGTGACTGTTGATGGTTTTGGTGTGTTATTGTCACAGAATTCACATTGGTTTTTAACCTATCGATCTATACATTTTATACCACTTTTATCACTTCTGGGTCACATCGAGCTGGACCTAATTTCTCTCTCTCTCTCTCTCTCTCTCTCTCTCTCTCTCTCAAACCCAAGCTAGCACAGAAAGAACATGCAAAGGATACAGAAACTCCCCAAACTCTTTTAGTCTCAAACGTGTCCTTATTGTGGCAAGTTGACAGAGCTACCCACTGCTCCTGGTTTTTATGTACTATTTGTCAAATTATATTTTATTTCCTTTATTTTGATGTTTTTGATAACTGACTAAATATTATGCATGGCCAAAATGGAAAAGGTGAGAAAAGAATCCGCTATACCTTAAGGTGATCTGTTAGGTTAGTGTTAGGTCTAAAACCCTTTTAAAGAACCCAGTTCTTTGCCCAAACTGCTGTACTTTATAAAGAGATAAAACACACGACACTATGATTAAAGTTAATTTAAATCACCAAGGAGTGCGCACACACCGAGACCAACTTTGCTACCATTTTCATCAGATCTCTCTCTCTTCTCCTCAGTTATACTTTAAAACTTTATTCATAGAGGAAGGAAAGGGTAAGGTAGACAAAACATATTGTTAAGCCCAAGACAGGAAATAGAGGACTCGAACGAGTCAGTTGCAATAAAGAGAAAAACTTTGCTGTATATAGTCCATGTAAGACAGTAACGACTTTGCCGTATATAGTCATTGTAAGAAGAACGTTTGAACGTTTGCTGACTCCAAAGTTTTATGTCTGGAAAAATCTGGTTGAGACCAACATACATAGGAACTTACCCTTTTCCATCTATCAAGGTTACTTAATATTACATGTAAGGCATTCTAAAGCTTATTTTCTTAAACTGTTCCCTTTAAAGGCAAGTAAAATACAACAGACTTCTGCTTCGTGCATGAAGCACTGTCATGTCAGAAGAGCATGGCACATCACCATGCCCATGATAGTAGGGAGCATGAAATTGTCCAATTTGTCTTGGTATGGGTTCATTCAGAATTTCTCTGGAACTAAGAAGCCAAAGGACAGATTCTGAAAATTACCCATTAATCCCCCGTCCACCAAACTTTAGACTTGGCAAAACACAGTCAGAGAAGTACTGTTCTCCTGGCAACCGGCAAACCCAGACTTGTCCATCAGAATGCCAGATGGAGAGTCATGATTCATTACTCCAGAGAACGTGTGTCCACTGCTTCAGAGTCCAGAGCTTTACACCACTGCATCCAGCACTTTGCACTGCATTAGGTGATGAATGGCTTGGTTGCAGCTGCTCGGTCAGAGAAAGCCATTCCATTGTTTTTGAGTTAATCTGAAGGACACAAAAAAGAAATCTGTGGACATCCACACAGCAGAAAGGTGTATTCACCTCCGCATCTGCAATCCCCGCACAACAGTTTATGCGGCCAAATCACAGCTGTTCACCAAGACTTCAACATGCTCTTATTATATATCTAGAAGCAAGAACAATTTGCAAATACAGAACTTTTAATCAATCCAATTATTCCAGGTCTATTATTTCAATTACTTCCTTTGAAAAATTACTACCGTGTGTGCAGTTACGTGACGTTATGCTGCTCAGTTACGGTATGTTATTCTGCCGACATGTCTAGAACAATGTTTAGAACAAAACAAGTCAAGTGTAGATGCTGCAGAAAAAACACCCGTTATGACGCCAAAAAGGTAACACAACTAATTTGCTGTGTCCTTCATCAGAGCAGGTTTTCAGTTCGGGTGGCAATATTGTTACCCATTTTATTTAAAAGTGAAGTGATCAATATATGCTTTTAATAAAACAAATATTGACAATAATTAATGTTGTTACCAAATGTGCAAGTAATTAATTTGTACTTTTTATATAAGAACAACTAATGGCAAAAGAAAATAAAATTATGTTAATAATTGTTCATTAATTGTAATAGTGCAAAATATTAGTAAACATCTTTTAAAAAATGTTAAGCCAAAATACCCAGCCATATGTTTGATGTTCCTTGGTCAGTATGAACTCTTTTTTCACAATTGAAAATTGACACAAGATGGTATTCTGCTGTAAACATTCTAAATGCTTCTGTCATTGATGAGCAAAAAAAATAAATGGTGCACTACACAAAAATGTCTGCTGGGAGAAAACAATCACTGACAACGAGAGACAAAGATAAGCCTCTATTTGCGCAAAAAAAGTGGAAACCCAGTAAAAAAAAAAATATCTGGTTTCAGAGAACAGATGAAGCCGCTTAAAAAAGACCTTGATTTTAGGGAAGTGATGGAGAACAGCATTCACCATATTTACCCTTTAACAAGGGAAACATTTTATTAAAAAAAAAAAAAAA
>CM051503.1:3511427-3545447 GCA_028031935.1 Paedocypris micromegethes | reverse complement strand
AAAAAAAAAAACTTCTCTAACAAAAATAAGATTAATAAGATTAATTGATATAACAATGGGCGCATTATTAGGGACATAGGCGCTTTGGCTTCACAGTCAGAAAAAAAGTTCACAACCCAGTCAAGATCTTTTAGTCTCCTCCAGGGTTCCTGAGGCGGAAGAGCAATTACCTCACTACAAACAAGACAGCCGCTGAAAACCACAGAAACCATAATTACACACGCGTACATCACATGACCATTTTGCCGTGCCTGTGAAATGAACTCATGTTGTTTGAGGTTGCTACCACAAGGCAAGTGCCGAAGTATTAGATTTACATATTGTTCCTCGGAAGATAATAATGCCTGTCCCACTTTATTCTTGTGAGGTCAGTCGCACATATGTACTGTACACAATACGGTTGGTGAAAGAAATACAAAAAAAATGGATCATAACTCTCTTCCTTCTGCTGATTGTGTCTGTGTGGACAGCGGATCAAAGCATCATCATTGCTCAACGCTACACACTGGACACTCACAGTCTGCCTACAAAACACAATGTCACTCACCGTTACGGGCTTCAGTCCTACTCACAACAACATATCACTGTTTGTAACGTCAGCAAATCACTGTCATTTACAGTAGCACCAGCAAATACATGTACATTCAGCTGATAAGTCTTGTAGTTACATGGAAAAAGGTCTACCATTGATGCCAATTGTACGGAATATATAAATATGTACTGCATAAGTCCAGAACTCATGATTTGAAAATAAATACCACATATTTTCCACATTTTTGACAGTATCGATATTAGGTCACAATATTCAAGGTTGCTACTATTTGAGTTAATTAATTATAAATAAAATGTGAAAATAATTATAATAACTGACGGTTTATACAAATTGTTGTTTACAAGCTAGTAACATTTATAAACATTATAATAAAAACAAAGTGTAAAAATTAGTAGGCCATTTTCAAATATAACATGGTTTATACAAATTGTTGTTTACTAGCTAATAACATTTATAAACATTATGATAAAAACAAAGTGTAAAAATTAGTAGGCCATTTTCAAATGTAACATGTACAGAAAGAAAGAAAAAATAAAAAAATCCAACATTGTTTCATTACAATAAAAATTGAAAAATATTAGGAGTTTTAAGCAACTTGGTAAAACCTCAACATTTCAATGAGCAGCGCTCATGTTTACCAGTGTATCCAAGCACGTGCCCTGCACAATTTTCCATTCACCTGGAATGTCAAAAGCAACTACAAATTTTTGTACCTTTTTCTTGGAAGTCACTCTGTTCTGAGTGACTGATGCAGGTTAAACACAATATGGACTCTATGTTTACTGTGAAACCTTTTTAACTCATTCTTCATTCATATTCCTCAACAACAATTCAAAGTAATTTGTGTGCTTGTGTTTTGCAGTGCCTCTGCTTTTTATTCATTTAACAGACCCTGACACACACTTCAGTCAGTGGCTCCTATAACTTAAAGTCTGATGAAATAGTTTGTGATGTTAATCACAAAATACAGTTGGCAGACACAGTAGAACGTGAGGCACAAAATAAAGTAATAATAAAATGAAGAAACCTATTATTCTGCATTTGACTTAAAGTGTCAGTCTAGGAAATTGTTGAATAAAGAGATACAGCAGTAAACTTGTTGAATTAGGAAATAAAGTTGTACAGTACTAGTATTTATAACATGACAATATTAGCATACTGGTACTTTAATATTGATATTTCATCCAGGCCTCTAGTCAGAACAGAAAGAAATAAAATCCCATCTCACACTCTCACCAGACCGTATTTCCACGGCAACAAGCTGGAAACACGTATTTTCTGTAGTTTAGAACCAAAAGTTTAGAACCAAACAAAAACCAAAACGTTCCATTGTAACAAAAGCTTTCAATAAAGTGTCGACATCACAAGAAATCCCAGAAGCCTTAAATGTCAGAGTCAAATCTAATCTGATTTTATCAGGTTACTGAACTCAAAATAGATTAAACTGAAAGGAGAAATGGGTGAGACCGGGTTCTGACTTGATTTAATCGGGAAGCACTGAAAATGAAATTTGTCAGTCTTCCTTTCGTCTTAGGTTGATGAGGAAGAAAGAAAAAGCTACAATCTGGAACATTTGCAGAAATAAACCCTGCAGATCAGCTGGTCTCCGACAGTCAGACGCTTCACCTTTTCCTAAGAGACATTCACACAGGCAATAAACATCACAAACATTTAGCGAACGGCTAGCATTAACCTTTAGCAAGGACAAACTTTAACAAAGCCAGACAGTTGAGACCATGTGATGAGCCACGTGTGGGATTGAGCCATGATGGGTAAATTGAGAGGAAGACAATGGCTTTCCAAACAACGTCAGTCTATGTAAAATCAGTGATGTGAAACTAACTTTCACTTGATAAAAACAGCAAAAATTGCAATAGCTTTGGTGTTTATGCTTCGCCTGAATATTTTAAATGTGAAATATGGGCAATGATCCCACCTGGAAATGAATTTTTACTTCTACCTCTTCCATGTAGTCCTGTTTATTATTTGTTTTTAATGTATTTAATGTGTGTTTGTATGTGTATTTACAGTATGAGCTTACTGTTGTGACTAATGTTCTCATTCGTGTAAAAAAAAATATAAAATCCATCAATACACAAACGAAATGCATTTAATCAGTGTGAGGTTAATTCAGAAACAAAATGATTCATATGCATTATAAAGACAAACTATATATTCCGGCACAGTAAATCCGCCACACCAACGGTCGTGGGTTTGATCATCAGGAACGCATCACATTGCGCTACAGTAGTGCAATGTAAATCGCATTATACAAAAGGGTCCGCTAAATGCTGAAATCAATGTAAAGTTGTCGTTTGTGATGTACACTAATAAAAACGAGTAGCTAACTGCGACTCCGAGCCGCAGAATGATGTGCGTTTGTAGCAAGAGGCAAAACTGGGGCAATGTGAATTTTAAATGCTCCCTGTGAAGTACAAAAGCAGTGAGCTCAGAAACACCAAGGGTGAAATCTTCCCCTCCAGCATCTCCAGCATACAAATAAATAAAAAACCCACTCCACTGCCTGCGTCTGGAAAACACAGAAGCCTGATGCAGTGTACTGATCCCTGATTGTTCCAGAAATGTCAGCTTTTCATCCTCACTAAACCCTCAGTCTTGCAGGGGACGCGAGAGAGGGACGGGTGAGCACATGCCAGGGGGTCTCTCCAGGGTCCGGGGATCTGCACAAGCCACTATTGCTCAGCTACTCCATGCCATGGTTGTGAAATTGGAGTTGGTGGTGAAGAAAACGAGAAGCCGGAAGAACAAGTTAAATTTTTTTCTGTGATTGAAGGCCTTAACACACACGCGCACAATTTTAAATATACTGTACAGCTGCACACATGCGACACACTACTACACAAACTCACACATATACACACACTGAAACATACTCGTTTCTGATTCTTTTTTCAGGAGAACGGCAGATGAGGTTGAGTGTGTGTGTGTGTGTGTATGTGTGTGGTCAAACTGGGATTATGCGCGTTTGTGTATGCGCGACTAGTTGTCACTCCAACAGATTTACTTGACTCATCACACTCGGATTAGACCGTCGTTCAGCTTCTTCACCAATTGTTCCTCTGAGAAACAAAATAATTACTCTTGGTTATAAATTAACTTACTAATAATCGTATTACATTTTCAGTCACTAGTTCAGTTAAATATTTAACCTCCACATGGGAAAATGCTGATAGTGTGAAAAAAAAAAAAAAAAACGTAATATTCTTATAAATTGTTTTTAAATGGGGAAAAACTAATTGATTTTTGATGTGTCCACATGTGACGAATGATAATGGGCCAAAAGACTTGCCAATCCTTGTTAGATAGGACATACTAGTTCAAACTATTGAGGCATTAATTCCTCCAAACTAAACAATAAAAGATTACAGTGAAACGCAGCAAACTAATCTCATAGTATGGTTAACAAATACTGGAACCAATAAACTATTAGCAACACCAAAGGTCATTAGTTTAATTTCTAAGGGAAAGTATAACGAGTTTTTTTCCCACTTGCACACACAGATGCCTATTTGCTGTTCAGTATTCAGAGATTCACTCATTTTCAATTTTTACTTTGGAACAACCTGAACATTCAAGATTAGTAAATCCACCTAATCCTGAATCATTTACTGTAGAGATTATCAGTAACAAACAGATTCTTGTAATTTCTTACATGTTCATCAGTCTGCCATGTTGGTGATTATGCTTGACGGCTTAATTCTCACGTAATGGATATGAACACTGCGACATTGCTTAACTACACTGTGAATTAGGATTAATAAACCTTTGCTGAATATTTATTCGTGTTTTTAATTGAGGATCACAGGAAACAAACATCAACCAGCGTGACACCATAAGATCCTTTGGAAAACACCACCAAATGTTGCTCTAGTCAAAGTAAAAGGCAGAAGAAAAGATCAGCGTCATTCACTACAGTTATCTCCAGGAACTGGCGTACGAGCTGTTCTTCTCAGAAATCAAAATACACAGCAGCTCGCAATGCATTTATTTTAAACAACGAACTAGAGTAGATTGTATTTACCACATCCATTCCCAGGGGTAATGGTGCAGAACAACAAAATTATTACTTCAGTGAGATTCTCTGTTTTAGATGTCTACAGTCACGACTGACAACAGCAAGTCGATGTCGAATTTGCCATTAAATTGCGCAAAAAGCTCAAATCCACATGGATATAAAGCACAACAATGAGAAGAGCAACACAAAGGTTTCTGTTCCCATTACCCTGCTTTAAGAACGTGTAAGCAATGAAAGCCCACTCCAGACTGGCACATCTTATCCACGGAAGTTTGAGTCTGGGTGACAGAGGAAGATTTATTCAGCTCAGTTAAAGCTTGTCGTTCTGACTAGTGACACACTCACAGAATCCATCAGTTTTACACGCCTGTAGTCAGTGGTGTAAAATACTTGAGTAAATGGACTTTCTTAATTCACTTTTTTTGCAACAACATTTTTTGGCTACTTTGACCTTGTACTATGTATCAATAATATAAGTAACTTTTACTCTCTAGATTCGTTCTTTCGAAAAAGGATTTTATTTTCTTACTATTTTCATCACTTATTGTTTAAGTGTGTGTGTTTACTGCGGTTTAAAACCAAAAGATGAAACAGAACAAACCATATACAGCAAATATCAGTTAAGGACAAAATATTGAAATAATACATTTATTTAAGTAATAAAGTATTAAATAATTAAATAATTATATATTTATAATTTAAGTATTTTATATTTACATAATTAAATTTTATCGAAAAAGTGTGGGCACCCCTGCTCTACTTGAATACATTTTTGACTGAGGATTTGTTCTCATTAATCCACTAATTTTGAAAAAACACTTACAGTTACTTGTTACATGATTGTGCGCAACAAGTCGCTAATTTCTTGACAATTTCAACACAACAATTTCTTGGGAGGACAAGCTGATTATCGTAAGGTACTGGATGCTATTTATGAACAATCACGTGAACGAGAATTAGAAGTTGCACTTATTGGCACATTTGAGTTTAACTGAGACAACGTTTTTGTTTTTTTTTTTGTCTATTCTGTTCTGCTGTGTTGAAACATTGAGGTGCTTGTAGAGGTCTTGTTTTTCACATTACTTGGTGTTTTTGGAGCCTAAATTCAGTGTGACTAAAGTACTTAAATTATTTTACAAATAAACACTTCACAACTTCAAGTCTTCTTGGAATGTACTTGGAACGGTGACTTGTAACTTGTAATAGAGTTTACTCACGTGTGATTTTCAGGTAGGTTTTAAACTTTTGTAACTTTGTAAAGTGTCAGTTTGTCTCACAGCAAACTGAAGTTGAGATGTGAACCTGCTTGTAAATGTGAGTTTGTGCAAGAATGTGTAGATGCGTGAATCCTGTCCGTGATGGGTTGCTAATCTATTTGGTTGCTCATTTATCACAAGATGTTTGGTGCCATGTCTGTTCTGTGATGAGTTCGTTTGTGATGCTCTCTGATGAAGCCTTCATTATCCTAATAATAGTTTCTTGATATTCTATCCCAAGCTGTTAATGGAGTGATGATAATTCAAGTCTAATCACTGCAAGCTTGCATCAGAAGTTAGTTTATTTTATTACAACAGTTGTGCGACATTACGATTGATGGTCTTGAGCATGTAACTATAAGGCTAAACAGGCATTGATTCATTATAAACTTGGTTGTCACACATAAGCAAGCTGCACCCGTCTGAGAACAAACCACAAGAGCATCTTTAAACAGGAAAATAAAAGCACAAATGTTTTATTTCCCACCGTTCTAGAATCTTCCACACCAGCGTGTTTATCCACCGCTCTGCCTTGATCGTCCCACCTGAGTGATGGGTCCATTTCACGCTCCTGCTGGAACACATCACCCTGTCCAACACTCGCACTTCAGAATGACGGCTGCTTTATCAAAGATACTCTGCCCAAGATTTAAAGAGCGTTGAAAAGTCCCTGTGCGTCCAACTTGACAAAGAGAGTGTATCGTCCCCGTTTCACTCTGGCGAATGAGATTTAACGGCACGATAAAATCGAGAGAGTTTGCCTTTTCAGTCTGACCAACTCAACTAAATCTCACAAGATCAATATCATTACACAACTCTGAGTCACTGCATTGATTCCTAATCAAGACGTCAAAGCAGCCGCACTGCTGTGACTCTCCATGACAGATGAAAACTGCAATACCGCTGTGGTAACATAGCAGCAAACTATAAGAGAGGAATCATGCTTTTGTGTTTCCCTGAAAAGATCTGACACATGCTGAGAGTTTCATTACTTCTGCTGGGGCAGGGAAGCTTATAGTTAGAGAGCTGGACGTTTGAATGAGATTCCTGAGGTGAAGGCACTTCCTCATCTAGTAAGTATCTAATCTAACTAGGTAAGTCTACTAGTACCTCATCTAGCTTTCCCAGTAGCTCAGTCTTTAGAGCCCTCGTGTTTGAAAAACCTGATCATGGTTACGATTCCCAGGGGAAAACAGGACTTTGTTGAATTGTAAAAAACGCAATGAAACGCAAGTCGCTTTGGATAAACGCATCTACTAAAATGACTGTAAAGTAAGGTAAATGATGCATAGGAACCAGAAATAGTGAGGAGTTTTCTGGTAATAGGGCTTACATTGGGGGGGTTTGGCAACAGTGATAATTAAAAAAAATATGTTAGTTCAATATGTTGGAAAGCAATGCGATGCGAGTTGTTTTGGATAAATGCATTTTCTAAAATCAGATCCATAATGAATAAAAAAAACCTGCATTTTGATACATTTGCCCATAAAAAGCTGAATGCTGAGTAGATAATTGTCAGATAAAATTATGTGCTCATGAGGTTGAAACACTCTGGGAAAAGGACGCTAAAAAACAAAGAGTAATTATTCTTTCTGCCAATCAATGAAGCAGCGCATACGTTCAAAATACAGAATAAACAAATGAAAAATGCAAATGAAAGAAAGACATTGGTTTCATGTTTTGTGTGGGCATTAGTGCTTTGTTTTTAATGCCACACTTTAACCTTATATAATTCCTCTACGTTCATGCTCATAATCTGCTCGGTCTTTCTTAAAATCCTGCTGTCCATTTCCAAAGCCTCTTCATTGATTTCTGTGTTGATAAGGACTGCCTCAATATCAACAATTCCAGGTAACAGACAGGGCACACAATAAATCCACCACTCACAAAGCGGGATACACCCCAAAATGGATAACTAACCGAGCAGGACACCACTGAAAATAATCAGGTGAGGTGAACCCAAAACCTTTAACTAGATTCTGCTGCTTAGAGTAATTAAAAAAAAATAAAACAGACAGACACATTCTGATGTCTTTGTTCACCTTCTCTGGCAAAAATCTTGACACTGAAAAATCAGGGTTAATCTTTGGCAGAAGGTCAAGGAATTTCGTCCAACAGCTCATTCTTTAGGCTATTACTAAACAATCGCACAGTAACAAATAATTCTCCACTAATCTCCAGGTCAGCAAAAGACCAAATAAGCATCAACAGCAAATGACTATTAACTATAGGAGGAACAAAGCAACCAGCAAAGTGACCTGTTGATCATCTAGAAAGCAAATCGGTTGACGGTCTAATTACCATTGCAAGCTTTCTGGAACTATAATGTCTACGGCCATAAATATGCAGTACATTATACTTACTAAAGAAATAGCATGCATATATTTTCACTTTAAAATAAATAATCATTGAAAAATATATATTTTGGTTGGCAATGATCTGTGCCCACAAGACAAAGGACGTACAGTATGCATATAACATGGATACACATGCTAAAAATACTTTCAGAACGTTGTTATAAGCAAAAAAAAAATCTATATCAAGCTTTACATTTCTTAAAAAAGTTGGTCAAGTACTTCAATCAAACGCTCACCGGTTTAAAACACGGACCAGCAGGTACCCCAACTGAAGGGATCAGAATCTATTGAGCTTTGTTTAAGCATGTTTTATGTTATTTGTCACAAGTAGACTGACAATGTTTAAATATGCATCGTTAAGGAAGTTGTGACCATGTATGAGCATACGAGTATGTTTTTATGACGAGTATCCGGTCACCTGTAGTCGGACACCTGTTTGACTCACTTTTAAAACGCTTCGAAGGCCGGATGCGGATTTAAAGGGACATATGTGCCGTGATTTGTATCTCGATTAAAAACTGATTTAAACGCCAAGCATTAGTCTTAAACATACTCTCGCAAAACGACACAACACAGCCAACGCGGTTTCTACCTTCGCGGTCATGGAACCAAAATCCACGCAAAACGAGTTGAGGTGTTGAGTCACACTCACCAGATTCAATACCGTCTCTACGATGTCTCGGTTGCTGACTTCCCCGGCTTGAATGAGACCGGCGAGGACTGCAAATTTCATCTTGATATTCCGAAGTGGCAGCGAAGGGTTTATCATCCCCGCCGGGAGCACGACCGCGCCGGAGCGAGACATGACCACTACGTCGCCGCCTGAGCTGGAGCCCGTAGCGGCTCCAGGCTGCTTGTAGCCGGGGGGAGGTGCTCTGTCTACCGGCGTGGCTAACGACTGAACCCCTGCCATGTCCTTTCAGCCGCGGCGTTTAAAACCAGCGCCGGTTCTTGGAGAACGTCAGCGGTTGAAGTTCTGGGAGATGTGTGGAGACTTGAATGGTTGTGTGAGATGAAATGACGAGCGGAGGTACGACATGTGGCGGCTGGACCTGTCGCTCCTCACGGATGCGCTGATTGCGCTCGCTCGCTCACTGACTGATGACTGTAGTGTGAGCGACGCGTTAAAGTGCTCGGGATGCTTTATAAACGCCCTCTATGCGCGAGACTATGAGCGCGCACTGCGCATGCTCAGCACGCACCTGCACCCGTTACTTAACGGTGTTACCCCGAAACACGGGAACAAATCTTTGATTCAACTGGATTCAACGCATCTATAACTAGCATATACGCGTTATAAAAAAAAAAGTAAAATTCACATGTAAATTAAAATTCGAGTTACGGTATGTAGATGATGGACAGATTGATGTTAGATAAACATTGGCATCTAGTGGATAAAACCTGTATATGCATTATGATGTGTGTGCATATGCATGAAAGCACAAAACGAATCCCTTTGCTTTTATACAGTTTAATTAAACATGACTCTTTTCATCAAAGTAATCCAGTACTAAGAAAGCAGGTCTGAGAAAAATCAAACCATAGTCATCATATCCATCTTTTAAACAGGCAGGGTTGATAAAATTACACTCACATCTTGGACCAACGTTTAAACTGCAGCAGTGAAAGTCAAGTCAACCCAGATCACAGCTGAGTGACGTCTTGTACCATATGGGTTACACAGTTACTTGTGCAAAATGAAACAATGAGACATCATTATATGTATAATATTCATATTATACAAGAGTTATGTATTTATGTACACAAACATGTGCACAAACACAAATTGTATGTTTATGCAATACACATAATTACAATCACACACATACATGCATGTGCAAATATAGCTTTATGTTTTTAATTAAATAAAATGCATGCTTCCCAGAAGCACTTAAGAGCTATGTTGTCCTATACACTGTATAAGATCATATGAAAGAATAAAATAATTAAAAATAGAAACACAAGAGTTAGAATCATATAATATTAAATATAGACACAGGAAAGGTGATGGTATCACACCAGGCTGCTTTGCCCATTGTGCTTAAGACAAAGCTGCAGAGATGTTTCAGAGTTTTCAGGCACGCATGTGCAGAGGAACCACAGCGCGGCTCATATCTTTGTCTCTGGACCTTCAGTTTGAATTGGTTGGAAAGAGTTCCGGATACGGGCGGCTTCTGAAGAACAGAGGTGTCCGAATGCTTTATTGTACCATTCTGGAGTTCTACCTCTGAAACAGAAGGGCAGAAAACGTGAGACCTAGTTTAACAATGACCAAGACATCCGAATCCCTGAGTTTCTTGGTTTAGCACATGCATTAGATTCAAACAATAAATGCTTTGCTTTCCTAGAAAACTTCAGGAAATATTCTGAGCACAATATTTACAACCAAAAGAGTGTCATCGCACTCACTTCAGGTCTACTCTGCAGATGTGGGTGAGTCTGGACTTCCCAGAACCACAGGGCTCCAGTAAGTAATCTGACTCCATCACGATAGCTCTGGTGCCCCCTACAGGCGGGCAGTCCTCGTGCTCAACAGACACCGATACCAGAGAGCATGTTCCCCGTGGCAGATCTGTCCTCCACGACCTAAGAACCAACACGATGCGTTAGTCTCTGTTCATTTCTAAGACAGCTGCAAGTAAATCTCAGCATTATTTGGCAATTGTGACCTAATATTTTATTCCCATGTCCATTTTCTTATTGTGGTTCTGACCAAATAAGCCAACCATGAGTAGAACATTTACATAGCATGATTAGCAAGATTCTAACTACGTTAGACTCAAAGTAAAGGAATGTGTGTGTGTGTGTGTGTGTGTGTGTGTGTGTGTGTGTATATATACATTTAAATACTAGTTTTCTCAACCTATGTGTTTTTCATTGTGTTTTTGATAAATATAAAACAAAACTGTAGCTCATTGTACATGGAAAAAGTCTCATTCTTCATAAAAAAATGTTTTTTGTACACAAGTAAACACAAATTGATAAGAACAGTTAATATCTTTTGTTAACATGTGTAAAAAATTATCTCTATTTACAAGGACATATAGTTAGATGACAAACAAAACACACACCTGAGAACCACAAAGTCTCTGCTGGGGTGAGGCGGCAACCAGTTGAGACCATACTGGAAAACCTCAGTCTGCCTATCCAGGACTTCACACACCTTCCAGTTCATCAGATCCACATCCCACTGGTGTCGTTCTCGAAGGATTCGGTTGAGAACCACAGATGGAGGGGCTTCCACTTCCACAGACACACGCCACCGCCGCAGAGGATTCCCATCACCTACCTGATGGGAAACGGTATGGGTGGTATACGTATACTGTCTAGTCCATTTGTAAGACACTTAAAGGAACTTTATCAACTAGTCAGTTATAATAAAATAATTAAGCACACAGTTGTTCGGAACAAAATTATCAAAACTCTATAATATTTTATGCTTAATAAAGTTATACTGTACCTCTAAATTTTTACATTACTAAGATGTTGTAAGATATGGCTTGGATGCGTAGTATGTAAAATATGTTTTTATAGTACGTATATCACGTAGTCAAAATTTCATTTTATTAAGCATTTATGCACATTTGTAAGTAATACACAATATATACTAATATCATATATCATATTGATATATTATTTATAAAGGTATGTTGTAAAATACACACAAATATAGTATAAACATATACACAAAAATATATGTGATTTCAACTGATATACAGAATACATACAAAAACAATTTATATTTAATGTAAAATGAGTTTTATGTAAAATTACAGCAATAGATTTACTTGAACATAATTGTTATTACTATTTTGACTAAAATGTACCAATATAATGTACATATTTGAGTTTTTATTTAAATCTATAGCAGTAAATCCCTTATAAAGGTATATGCGAAAGAACAGTACGTACATTATTATAGGCATGAGAGTATCCCTATTTAAAAGTAAATTAATTATTCTTTAAATTAGATTTTCATTAAAAATAATAATATTTTATTTTATAATAAATATTTATATACTACAATAATCAGTACAATAGCATTTTAAGGGAGTTTGTTGTGTCCACTGCATGTCTGTGATATCTAATGCTCTGAACCACATGATCTTATTCGTTACAAAAGTTTCTAAATTAGTAAGGCTGTGATTATGTAACACAGGATTCTCACCTTCTTGTACGACAGCTCTGTGTTGCTGGGTCCCTGGCAGGACACCCAGCCTTTGGCCTTCTCTCGTGCTTCTTTAAGGAGACCCTGAAGTCTAGCCTCCACGAATGCAGGCCAAGCACCGTCATCTTCCCCGTCTTCCTCTTGGTGGCGCTGCTTGCAAAGCTCCTCAACCGTGGGAGCCTGAAGCTCCGCCTCCACGTAAGAGTTCCGCGACTGTGTCACCATTTCATGTGGAATCTGAGTGAAAACCATAATCAGCAAGATCTTTTGTGACAAGTAGGTTAGTTTTAATTGACATTGTTATTTAATGAACTGTTATTTATTAATTGCATATTGTTCTTCTCTTTGCTGGCTTTGCTTTGTGCATTTCATTTTTTCATCCAATCAGATTTCAGACTTTTTGTGACTCACAATGCCACATTGTGTACTATAAAGTTTTTGTTAACTCTTCGATTAAATAATGTTTGCCAGCACATTCTCACCTCAAAGAGGCGGTTACATTCGGTGATCATGTGAGCGAGACCCTGAGTGGCAGCCAGGTTTTCATTCAGGTCTTTTTGGTCAGGCCTTCCTGTGGCATACTTTTTCTGCATCTGCATAGCTCTAAAAACAGAAGGAAATACGATGCCTACTACACACACTTTTGTAGGAAGGAGAAAATTGTTTCATTTTCTACCTCGGTGCAAGATTGTCCTTCTTCAGGATGTTGAGATGAAAGAGTGAAGGTGCCAGACACACGGCAATGTTCATAGGTGTCATCTGGTTCTCTGGAACAGAAGTGACATCACTCAGGAAGCAGAGGAGCGTTTGCAGCACCTCTCTGTTTTCATCCGACATCAGCATGATGGCCGCCTGCACGGCCTGCAAACGCTGCTCTTTGGGGACAACTGAAGTAGAAGTGAGAGGTAAGCGTAAAGCACTCTTGGGTTATGAGGTTGAGCATTCAGGCAAGAACCTTACACTGGTAAATATGGAGGAACGTCTCTCCCAGTTTGCTGGTAAGAAGAGGCTCTGGCAGATCCCTGAAGAACTGCTTGACCATGTCAGCCACGTCATAGGCGGACTGCTCCTCATAACTCACATTGTCTGGAGAACCCTCATTCATTTGTCTTAAGGCTAGAATCCGAGACTTTACCCCAGACTTCCGGAAAAGGCCCACCTACATACCCCGAAAAACAATCATAAATCTTTTTAGTCATCATAATGATTGCTTTAATATAACTGTTAATTTCATTTTTAGAGTGTAATTGTTGGGATCTACCTGATCAAGACACTGGCCTCGAAGGAAGCGCAGTGCCTGCTGCAGGCCGAGAGGAAGAGGCTGACCGCAGCGCTGAACATGTACAATCAGCGGAACTCCAAACACACTCTTATCCTTGTAGTCCGGAACCTTCATCCGCTTCATAAACTTTGGCACAGACCTAAAAATATTTCCAAGAATGTACAACTGAAACGTTGCTGAGTCTGACATACCACATTCTGGTTAACATCGTGAATATCAGAGATGTTTAGAGTACCTGAACACCATATTTGAGTAACCTTACAGTAAAAAGTACTCCATTAGAACTCACCAATTCCAAGAAGACTTGAGTAAAAGTCATAAAATATCCAATAAAAAAAAAACTGAAGTATTTTACTCCTACTGATTTTAGGCTCAAAAAACACCAAGAAATGTGAAAAAAAGAAACTCCTTATTTGTGAAGGTTTTTTTTTACTAATATAGAAATGAAATTTAGCACCTCATTGTTTCAAAATGGCAGAGCAAAATCAGTCTCAGTCAAAATCAAATGTGCAAAAAAGTGAAACCGCTAATTCACATTCATATGATTTAGCTCATAAATAGCATCCAGTACCTTCGATGGCCTGCAGATGGCCTTCGTAAGGTAACAAAGTGTATATTCACCAGTAGTGTGAAGTACTTGAGTATATCATCAAGGACAGTGACTGCTTAATACACATCACAGTAGTACAGCAGTTCTTCTCTAAAAGACATGTTATTTTCTTACCAGGTCCAGCCGTGCTTGCTGGACATGGAGAACTTCTCCATGATGGCAGTGAGCCGCAGCAGAGAGAACTTCTGAAGCAGGGCGAGCTGGGCTGCAGACTGACTGCAGATCTGCAGCGAAGCTACTGAGCGACTCAAGCGGTTTGAAATCTGAAAGCTGGGCCATCGCAAGCTAAAGAGAGCAAAGAGTTCAATTACTGCTTTAAAAACTAAGCAAATAAGGGCATAATAAATGGACACACATTTCATAGTTATAATTAACTCAAGCCCTTTACTTACTGGGGCTAAATCAGATTGTGTCGCTTAATTGGGACAACATTATCCTATCAATCAGAATTGAGTGTTTTTTGTGTATATTACAGTATATATAAATCTCAAAGTCTGGTCACTGGTCGCTCAACAAATAACGTTAAGGGTTTAACAAGCATTTACATCAATGTGTATCCATTTTGTACCACATGTTCAAGTTCAAGTCAATTTGACTAAAATAGCTGTAATAACCAATAAATGTCCATTTTATAATTCATTTTAAAAATTATGATCAATTTCTCACCGGTTGGTTCTAGTGAGTGAAGCTCCGACGCCAGAGTCTCTCCTCTCTCCCATCCCTGTGAATTCCGTGCCGTTCAGTGAGACTCCATCTCTGTCTGTATAACTGGGGGTTGCTGGACCGTCCAGCACTGAACGCCTCTCAAAGTCCAGTGTGATTTGACTGCATGACTTCCGTTCCTCCTGCCTCTGTCCTTCAAAGTTGACCTTGTCCTTGCCAGCAACATCACTATATGGCAGTACGTTTTTAGACCAGTGGTCCACAATTTGTTGAAGCCCATTGACGTGCTGTAGGATGTCATCCAAGTGTGGGAAAAGATCTTCTTTCTCCAAGTCTATGAGGTCGCCAGTGCTGGCGTAGAGGTGCGAACCAGGAACGTTGTCGTAAATGCTGATACGGCTTCCTCGCATACAGCACTGCGTGACGGGCCGCGAGTCTTTAATGCTGGGTGGACATTGAATATCCATGTCCGTGCTGGCTGAGCTCCACTTGACAGGAGTCACCATGGAGGGCGAAAGACTCTCTATTGACAGCGCTTTGGGGAACGTTCCAGGTTTGTGATCTTTAGGAATGTGCACCACTAGGTTCTCATAGGAGCGAAACTCGTTTCGTCGGTTCTGCTCCGCCACACGTTTTCCTTGTAACACGCTGGCCAACACGTCCAAGTCCTCCAGGTACATCCCGCTGCGCTTGTGATCGGTCCTGTGGGAATTGCGTTCCTTCAGGTTCGGGGTGCTGACGGCACTGCCGCTGGACTGGCTGCTGCTGCCCTCGCTGCTGGACGGGGAGGCAGGGTCTCCTAGATGGGCATCTCCATTAATAATCTCCACACAGTTCAGGGTTTTATCAGCCTGGGGAACCTGCTGCAGTACTGGGGAGCTTATAACAAGACCTTTATGTATGACATCCCTGTTGCGTAACTGCAAGGCCTCCATCCGGCGAAGGAAGTCCTTCGCTCGCCCTCGGCCACGCTTGATATGCTTCATGGGCAATGAGCCATAGCTGGAAAGATCGGGCATGACTGGAGTGTCCGAGTCTTCCGCACTGTGTGATCGGACTCCGCCGCTGCCTCCGCTGCTGTGGCTGTGAAGCGAGGAAATCTCCGGCTCACTCAGGTCCGTCAGGATGCTCTCGCTGCTGGTTGTCGCTCGCAGGGCTGAATCATCCCCCGGGTTCCTGGTCACTACGCCCCTTAGGAGGCAATCGATGTCCTGGAGCCTCGACCAGCGGCGGCTGCTAAGTTCAAAAGTCCATTTGTCACTGATGGCAAAGAGATCTTCTTCATCTGAGTCTTCACTCTGCACAATGAAGCGAAAAGAATTACGGTACATTCAGAAGCAAGATCCATTACTGCATCCCTTGGTATGAGCTGGCCAATCACAGATCAGAGGACAGGCAAAAATATTCATAGTCACCTACACCTATAGACAATGTAGTTTTGTGAGCACAGAAAGATTGTCCTGCCCAGTGGTAGGGAGCTGGACCTGCCACCCAGACGTTGCAGGTTTGAATCCCAATCTGGTGGTGAATCTCTGGTCCTTGAGCAATGACACTGACCCTTACAAGCCAATGTTACATCATACCTTAAAGCTGCCCACTGCTCCAGGTTTGTGTGTTCACTTCACAGAGTGTGTGTTACTGTACTAGATAGTTAAATGAAGAGCTCAATTTTGATGTGGTCCCCGGTGGCAAAATTGACCAAATCACAAAAGTATTTTTTTCATATAACATAATAAGTGATTATTATTTAGTAATTGTTATTAGTTTATAGATATATGTGTATATGTACATTTAAAAATATTATTCTTTTAATTATAAAATAAACATCAATACTAAACTAGATCAAAACAAAAGACTGTATCATTCTTTCACAATTTTTTTCCTAATATAATTTTTTTTTTCTGTTTCTACAATCCAACAGGAAGCTCACAGAGTGCATTCCTTCCCCTCTGATGATTATATAAGCAGCCTGATATAAGCACATCTCACGTTCTCCTGATTGTCCTCAGGTGCTACATGAGAAGAACCTGTCGCCTTTATCCTGGCGAGCGCACACACACAGTAAAGCTTGTCGCAGTGAGTGAAAGTCAATATAGCCTCCATTATAGGGACAAGCCTCCTCATCTGACACCCGAAAGCCCATTATTCACCTTTAACAATGAGCATCACTTACTTTCTTCTTGGGAAGGTTGACGTCCAGTTTCATGGAGGCACACTTGTTCAGTGTGTTCAGCCGTCTGCATGGAGAAACAAAACGACAGAAGTTACACACTGTGACTATACGTAGTTTTCGCAGAACCGTTCAGCTTTCTGCATTCGCATCTTCTAGATGACATTAGAAAAGGACTAACCGAATTAGAAGAGCTGAAAGGCCAATGTATTATCTCTCTCTCTCTCTCTCTCTCTCTCTCTCTCTCTCTCTCTCTCTCTCTCTGTCTCTCTCTCCCGTTGTTAATCACTCAGAATGCTTTCTTTCACTCTCCGTGTCCTTCTCTGTCACCTTGTCTGTTCTTTTCTCTCTCTTCACACTCACAACCACACACACACACCCTCTCTCTCACTCTCACTCCACACACTCACATCTCCTCTCTCTCTCTCCTCTCTCTCTCTCTCCCCTCCATCACTCCCTTCTTACTGTCACTCCTAATTGTCCACCCCCAAGCCTTACTCTCTCCCTACTCTCTCTCTCTCACAAACACACACACACACACACACATGTCCTCTCTCTATCTCTATCTCTCTTATTCCTCCTCTCTCTTTCTCCCATCTCGGTCATTCTCACTCTCTTTCTCTGTCTATCTATGTACTTTTCTCTCTCACTCTCTCACCCATCAGCCTGAGTGTCTGTTTCACTGGATGCTGTCAGAAAAAACAATATATTCAACTTGTCAGTTTTAGAATAGTTTTTTTTTTTTTTAAACCATGAGCTTCTCTGAACTACACACTGGACTTGAAGGCTAATATTCTGATATTCACATTAAACAACTGTGTAATCAACACACATTTCAAAGCAGGTACATTTGTATAAAATGTTCAGAAAAAAAAACTTTTTAATGTGCTAAAACTATGATAGCAATAGGTTGTTCAAATACTTGTATTACCAACAACTTTAAGCAGCATTATTTTGTTCACATATGCCTTAAAAATGTTTGAACAAACTAAGTCTATGAATAAATCTACAATTGTCCTCCAATTGTTGAAAAGAATAAAAAGTGTCCATCCCCAGATTTTAGTTTCCCCTGATATCTTAGTCCTACAAAATCCAAACACGCTTTCTTTCCTCTGAAGCCATTCCAAATCATAAAAAAGGAAAAAGCTCCTGAACAGAAAAGTCTTTTATGTGTCTGTCAAAACAGGGAAGTGAAAGCAGAGCTTTGACTTCAGCAGGAACAAATCGCTGTAATTCACTGAGCCAAGAATCAGCATTAGTTTCAATTACACCACACATTTCTGAGATAAAGGTCTTAAGCAACAACACGTTCAGATTGTATCTGTCATACTCATCTCACACAAATGGCCAGGTGAAAATACCGTGTCTTACTGGATATTCGCTTGGGGGGTAAAGGAAAAAGCGATCTGGAAAAGCCCATGACAAGCACTGAATCACATCCTTGCTGTGAAGTCATTGCGGTTTCTGGGCGCTTTGTATTTTGTAATGCCTGTTAGTGTGAATGTCTGCTTGTCTGCTTGTGTGTGTGGATGGATGGATGGATGGATGGATGGATGGATGGATGGATGGATGGATAGATAGATAGATAGATAGACAGACAGACAGACAGACAGACAGACAGACAGACAGATAGACATAACAAAAACACAAATCACTTTTAATAATAAATAATATATTCATTTAAGTCAGCAAACCATCTTTAATGAAAATGTTATATATTTTTTTCGTTTTATGTAGATTACTCCCCAGTCTGCACTGCAAAACTCATTTTTACATAAATTTACCGTATTAAAAGAAATTATGTAGTTAACATCTGGTCAGATATGCTAGTTTATTGTCAACACTAATATGCAAACGCATTTGGAACGCATCATATTGCATCGTTTTTCAGGCCTTTTCCCTCTGGGCCTGCAGAAAAGTGAGAAGTCAGGGAGAGAGGTGGGAATGTTGGATACCGATTTCTGCAGTAAACAGGTCTGGAATTACGATGAGGGGCTTAAGTGTTATTAAGATCGAGACCCTGAGTCTCCAGGACAACAACCCGAACCAGCCCAGACCTTCAGTCTAAACAAGCCAGAGAACATGTCGTACTTCAATTCTAAAACACAGCAGCTGAACTTACACGCTTCCAGGAGTTTAAAAAATAATAATAATAAGAGTGTGTCTGAACGACCTGCTAAAATAACTGTAATTCAGCAGTTCCGTGCTTCCTCTAGCTCAGTCCAGCCTCAGGGAATCTCTAAAGTCACTTTGATAAAAGTCTGACCATGCAGAAAATTCAATGTGAATTATAGAACACATTTAAATAGCATTATATCATTTTGCATTTGTTTAAATGTGAAACAAGGATGAAACATATCACCAAAGTGATATGGTCAAACAGAAAACCAGCTAAATGTTTTATATGTATATTCTGTATTTTTCAGACTATTAGGCATTTTTAAAACTAACCAATTAAAAAAAATGTGCCTTGTATGTGCAAAACGATTAGGAAATTATTAGAATTATATATATTGTAAGATTAGGACGTTTGTTATTGGTGCTCCTCATACATTGAATGCTTTGTTCTTTCTAGAAATTACGAAAAATAATCTTAGAAATGCTACAAGTTTTATGTATTATTAGCTTTAATCCTGACACAGTGCATGGTTATAAATGTTTGCTCAGGTGGTGAGTTGTATTAATATTGATGTGATTTGCATATATAGCTAGCGTGTGTAACATCCTCACCGACACAAAGGCTCCACCAGGTCTTTCTCCAGGAAATCATGGTCTTTCTTCACAGGAGAAATGTCAATGGGAAACTGTGAATCTGTGGGGCAAACAAAATCATATGATTTACTTCACAGTGGTGAATGAAAGACGTCGCACTGGATTTCCAGGCCTGGAATGATTTTTCCTCCCAATTCATTAATAAGCCAATCTTGCGTGTTCAGAGTGAAAACACAAGACATATATAAAAGTCTACCAGCACATTCTTTCCACAGCAAAAGCCAAATTAAAAAGAGAAGCAAACTGGTCTTAGAGATGCTAATGAAGAAAGACGGAGTTTGCCGCCTAAAAACTGAGCTTGGCTTTGAGAAGCGGTTACGTCTTTGACTTATGTAACAGGCGACTGGAAACTGACATTCCAGTGTTACAAAGAAATAATTCATCCCGTTTGTTTCCCTTTGTGGAAGAACACGGCTAAAGTGAAATCACAGACTCCCGAGGAGAGCTGTGTTCTTTTTAAACGCTGAAATAATGAAGCGATGCTTTATTGGCAGATTGCATGTCTGTCCGTGTCAGAAGCAACGAATTACCAAGAAAATGAACAAAGGCTAAATTGTGGAGGAAAAAAGACTGTAAGGCGATTCTGGGGTGGTGTTGCGACATTCACTGTTTAAATCTGGGGTCTCAAACGGACAGCCTGCAGGCCATTAAATGCCCACCCTACCCCTCTCTTCGGCCCGCAAGGAATGTCCGAAAACAGAAAACCAATGTTAAAAAATGCACTTATAGAATAGTACGAATGCCCTACGACTTTGCTGTCACACTCCATCTAAAATCTAAATATATCCAAAATGTCTAAAAGTGTACAATGTATTTTAAAGTGAGGAATAAATAGAAGTGAAGAAATAAGCACCAACACGGACGCAAAACTAATAGATTAAAAATGTGTTAAATCAGAACGATACAGTTTAAGAGCAAATATGTTTGTTTTTGTCATGCGGAGCTTTTTACTGCTTGCCAATCTCGCTCGTGTATTATATTATATTATTTGCGAGGAGAAGCGAAACACTTCTAAATCTGAGAGATATGAAGATAATCTGAAAAAAATTGCAAGTGTGTGTATGTAACTGTGCGTGAGAAAGTATATTTCATGAGAGAGAAAGAGAGAGAGAGAGAGAGAGAAAGAAAGAAAGAGTGTATGTGTGTGTGTGTGTGTGTGTATGACACATGTGAGCATGTTTGGAGCGTGACTTCATGTTGTACAGTCAATTGTGAATTGAGCTAAATATTAATTGACTCATATTGCAAATCAAGACAAAAGCCAAGTAAAAAGGAGGAAGAGAAGGAGAGAGAGACAGAGAACAATGGTGGTGCAGTGAGAAGGTTAACACTGACCTTCAAACAGTTGTGCATACTGAGGGAATCCTGCTGCTCGGAGCCAGTCACAAGCTTCTTTCGCCTCAATTTCTGCAACAAAAAATGTCGTACTCATTACAAACAGAAGCAAGTCTGAGGTATTGCATCATATAATCTGATTATTTCCCCTCTTTCTTAAGAAGAAAAAAAATAGCTTTTTACAGAAGAGTTTCAGAATGGAAACACAAAGAAATAAGACAAAGAAAATAACCAACAGACCAAGTGAGTGAAAAAGGGAGGAGAATAATAACAATTATTCAAATAAAAAAGATGCAAATGGGCTAAACATTAAAAAAAACAATCGAACCAAGGCTGAAAAGATCTCATAATCAGACAAACATTGATTAATTATTATTAATGAATTATCACAAATGACATTTCAACTTTTTCTGTGGCTAGGTCAAGTTGTCACACCAGAGAATAGGTTTGATTCTCAGGCAAAACGTGTAGTTGATTCATTACCTTTTAGTGACGTAAAAGCGATGTTAGTTTGTCAACATGGCCACTAGGGACCATATCGAAATTATGCTCTGCATTTAACCATCCAGTGAAATTACACATTAACACACACAAACCCGGAGCAGTGGGCAGCCTTAAGCCATGGTGTCGGGAGACATGTGGGGGTCAGTGTCTTGTTCAAGGACACTCAGTTGTGGAACCCACCAGACAGGGTTTCAAACTTGCATTGTTTGGGTGATTGGATGGAAGATCCAACTCTCTACTGCTGAACCACAACTGCTGAACTCACAACTTTGGATTAAAACCCATGTGAAAAGCCGAAACAATGCTTTTGCTGTTAAGTCTGAAACACTAATGTCTGCCTTCGGGAATAAACTTAAGAAAACCGTTTAAGAAAGACGTGCT
Source organism: Paedocypris micromegethes (assembly GCA_028031935.1). Lineage (NCBI taxonomy): Eukaryota > Metazoa > Chordata > Actinopteri > Cypriniformes > Paedocypris > Paedocypris micromegethes. The sequence goes on along the minus strand of CM051503.1, from coordinate 3,523,360 downwards.
GTTTTGCATTCAATCGCCTGTAGAAACTACTGCTGATCATCATGGAAGATCATATGATGATGAAATGTTTAATTATCACACAGGAATACAGTAACTTTTAAAGTGACACTTAATCACAAAGCCTGAAGTAGAACAAACTCAAGGCATTGTGGATGAGGACTTGTCAAAGAGAGTTATGTAACACCAGAGGAACTCACCTATAGCGGTCACATCCTGTGTTTATGAAACACAACTACCATATCAGTCTCTATCACTGTACAAACCTCAAACCACAACAGAAACACTTTTAGAACGGCTCTCATATGGTTTGTAATTTCACTTTTTACAGCAACAATCTAATAAATTAATTGATTAGAGGACAGCAATAGTAAAATATTGAACAAATACATGCACAACAGACACAAACAGCATTGGCTAAGCAGTAAACATTTCAATAGAATGACATGGACGCAATCAATACAATTCGAAAATAATATACAATAGTATACACATATTCATATAAATTAATATTATATTTTGTTATATTAATATTACTAAAGTTGAAATATGACCAAATCATTCTCACCATGTACAGCTTAACGGGAGTGACTCTGGAATCTGAATTTGTTCTTTGCTACACACCTCTATCTAATGACTTATAATTAACATGTCTGTGAACTAAATGTTAGACCCGACCCCAAGGGCGTGGTGAGGGGACAGAACTGAATGGAAAGAATCTATGGAGTGCAGACTCCACCCCCTGTGGTTGTGGTGAGAGAACAGCATTGGACAGTATTCCTGCACTGCTGACTCCACCCATTGAGGGTGTGGCAATAGAACAACACTGGAAAGACAGTTTTCCTAGATCACAGGCTCCACCCCCAATGGGTGTGGTGAAAGAACAGCATGTTTTATTGATGGGTAGAATCTCAGGACTGCAGGCTCCGCCCCCAAGCGTGTGGAGCACAACACATGCGTCACTCTCCTCAGTACCTGAGCTTTATTCATGAGAGGGGGATCACCTGTCTCCACCCCACTAGTGTTACCGGGCTTTGTGTTGCCTCTATCACCAAACAATACAGTTTGTACATTTTCAGCAGCTCCTGTGAGCATGACTGGACATTTCAGACGTCAGAAAACAAAGAAGAAAACCATGTTCATTATGATTGTCACGGAAGGCTGTCAGAAAGGGTCACGGAATCACTTCTGATACAGCACAGCGAGAACAAATAGCAAGATGAATCTTTTAAAATGGGTGGGATTTTAAAATATTATTTTTTTTTAAATGAAATAGAAAATAATACGTACATTTTATAACTACTGTATTATAAACAAATACCATTTTAATGAATAATAAGTTGTGTGTGTGTGTGTGTGTGTGTATATATATATATATATATATATATAATATCACATTATGTAAAAATCTACATATTTTATATTGTTTAGAAAAATCACAAGTGAGTGATTCTTTAAATAGATGATGATCACTTTTTAGTATCATAAACACAGATTTAAGCAAATAATTGTCACTCTGAGATTTTGACTCCAACACTCTTTTGCACTCACTTAAGTGTGTGTGTCTAGTTACCACGCAATAAACACTACACAGTGCACACTACAGCTCTGAATGCCTTGATATGCTGATCTGACATTCTCTTTCTCTCTCTCTCACACACACACACACACACACACACACACACACACACACACATACTAACCAATTCTCTGCAACAATTAAAAGGAGAATTAAAGCCTAAATGTTGGTAAGATGACAATTCCAATAAAGAAACATTACTCACGAGAAACTTTCATAGTGGAGCAAATACCAGTCCTGAATTAATTCAGAAAATACTCATCCGTAAAAATACTGAAAATCCAGATGTCTCTCTTCGCTTCTCTCTCGGTTTCTGTCTGTCTCTCTTTCTTCCTTGCAATTTACCCTCCCTCTATCTTTGATTTACTGTTTGATTCACTCCTCATCTCTGATTGGTTCTCATCTTCAAGCCCCTCTTTCAAAATCACCCCCTACATTCCTTGAGCTTTCATCTCTCTTACACTTGAACCCTCACAGCTCTCTCTCTCTCTCTCTCTCTCTCTCCTCTCTCTCTCTCTCTCTCTCTCTCTCCTCTCTCTCTCTCTCTCTCTCTTCTCTCTCTCTCTCCTCTTCTCTCTCTCTCCCTCCCTCCCTCCCTCTCTCTCTCTCTCTCTCTCTCTCTCTCCGTCCCACAGTTCCTGGCACTGCCCTCTCGACCACCCTTAGCAGTGGCAGAACGCTGTTTCTTTTCTATCTTATGATGTAATCAACCACCCACTGATCGGCTCAGTCTCCAAAACTCACAATCTAGTCTATCTAGCAAAGACGCCGGGACGTTTCACCCACCCTTCAACTCCAGGTTTTATAGCCAGGGTCGACACTTTGTTCCTGGCACAATCTTAGCCTGCACTCACCACTCTCATATGTGACAAAACAAAAGCAGAGAAGAAAAGGGAAAAGGTTGGGCTGGGGAAACCAGAACGATCCAAATTCTTGGAATGCCCTATGGAAATAAGTGAGTGATGGATTAAAGTGCTGTAATGATGAAGTTTGCCACTGTAGCAGATTAACAAGGGATGTGATGATGAAAGGGATCAGTTAAGTGACGCTTTAAAGACGTGACTGAATTCTATAAACTGAGCATAGCTAAATGTTTCTTGTAATATTGTGCGCTTTGAGACAGTTAAAACTGTAAAAAGCGCCTTACAAATGCTCAGAACTTGAACTTGATATGCTAAAACTTTGACTAGAATTTTCTTGTCAATCTTATAACTGCAATATAAAGAATGAATAACTGCAAATCCCATAATGCAGTGCTTTAGCTGGCACGCCTTGTAAAAATTGCAATTTGTAATTTGTGTAATTTGTAATTTAATAAACACTTCTCTGAAAGCAAAAGTTTTAATTATTGTTAATTAAATAAAATATATTTTAAAATAATTTAATAATACATTTAATTATATGTGCATTTATATTTCCTGAATAATATATTTTTATGGAAGACAAACATGTATTATTAAGTTATATTACTTAGCACATATCCTACAGCAGTGGTTCTCAACCGGTGTGCCGCGGCACTGAGGGGTGCCGTGAGATCTTTTGAGGGTGCCGCCAAAATTTCCGGAACAAATTGTATTTTTTTTTTATTAAGGCAGAATCAGTGTAAACAGTATTCTCTAGGGATGTACCGAATTTCGGCCACCGAAAATGGCCAAAAAGTGCATTTTCGACTTTGGCCGAAACACTTCTTTCACCGAAACAACACGGCTGAAAGTTGATGACGTAAGCAGAGGCCCGTAAGAGCTGCGGCATATAGCGGAGCGCCGATCACTTTTCACCAGTGGCTCGTAATAGAGAACATTCTCTCTCTTCTCACTCCGTTTGAGCAGCAAACTAAAGAGATCAGCTCATCTGATGCGTCTGTAGCGGACGCTAATCATTTAGCGCAGCTCTAAAGCGCCCAAAGTGGAGGCGCTGCTCGCTTCGGTTTTCGCATCGCGATTCTTTTGGCACTAATGTCCCATAAAATCCAGGTAAAAACTATGAAAAGTCCGCGCTTAGAGTCTGTCAGCGCACGATCCGTAGAAATAGTTCGAATCCTCTGGAGACGCCACCGACTGCAGAACCGCAGAATGACAGTCTGAGACGCCGAAAGTGGGCGGAGCAAGTATTGCCTTTAAAGGCATTTTGTACTTCCTTGTTTGCTACTTTTCAAAGTTTAAACCCCGCGTTAATAAAGTTATAATCATGCATTCTTTTTTAAACGTTTTAAACTTTTTAAAATTTAATTGGCCTTATTTAAACAGTCTCAAAACTTTCTCAAATGTCAGTCAGATGACAAGCTCAACAGCAACCTATTTATACTATTATTAAGACCTGCAGAGAAAATGTTGTTCTGAATGCACTTTAAACTTAAATGCAATTGTTAATGGAGGAACATTTCATTTTACAACATTTCAGCAGGCCAGTAGGTCAAGTTAAACATTTTAGTTTGAATTATATTTATACTCGAGTGTTGCAATATGCTTGATAAATATTTGCATATTTGTAAACATTTTATTTCATTTATTCTTTGAAACTTCGTTATTAATTTATGCAATTACAATGCCTTTGTTTTGGTAAATTTAGTACACCATCATAGCAATAAATACAATTGTTTCGGTTTCGGCCAAGAATTTTCATTTCGGTCATCATACTCATCCACTCAGACTAGGTATAAGGTGTTGTTGCATGCAACAATCTCGAAATGAAACAAAAATTCTTCTTCCTCCTGACCACTAGCGTCATCTTACCCACCACCAGGCGGTGCTGTCTGGCTACACTCCTCTCTACCACTACTTTGCAGTCACTAACCTCTCTCAAATGGCCTCGTCTACATAGGATGTAGTCCACCTGTGTACTCCTACCTCCACTCTTGTATGTCACTCTGTGTTCCTCTCTTTTCTGGAAGTAAGTGTTGACTACAGCCATTTCCATCCTCTTAGCAAAGTCTACCACCATCTGTCCTTCTTGGTTCCTTTCCTTCACACCAAACCTGCCCATCACATCCATCACCTCTGTTCCCCTCACCAACATGACCATTGAAGTCTGCTCCAACAACCAGTCTCTCCCCTCTGGGAATACTTTCTATGACCTCATCAAACTCACTCCAGAATCTCTCTCTTCTCTTCTAATTCACAGCCCACTTGTGGAGCATACCCACTGACTACATTCACCATCACCCCTTCAACGTCCAGCTTTAAGCTCATCACCCTGACTGAGACTCTTTTCACCTCTAGCACATTGCCCCCAGTCCTTCTTCAGGATCACTCCTACCCCGTTTCTCTTCCTATCCCACCATGGTAGTACAGTTTGTATCCTCCTCCAATACTACGTGCTTTGCTGCCCTTCCACCTCCGTCTCTTGCACACACAGTACATCTACCCTCCTTCTCTCCATCATGTCTGCCAGCTCTCTGCCTTTCCCTGTCATTGTGCCGACGTTAAGAGTCCCTATTCTCAGGTTCTATGCTCCTTCTCATCCTCTCTCTCTCTGTTCACGCACCCTTCTGCCTCCTCTCCTACTTTGACCAACAGTAGCCCAATTTCCACCGGCACCCTGTAAGTCAACAGTACCGGTGGCGGTCGTTGTTAACCCGGCCTCGACCGATCCGGTATGAAGTTTCTTTGAACGACTCGCATGGTTCAGGTTTGACAAATTTTACGCGGATGTCCTTCCTGACGCAACCCTCTCTATTTATCCGGCTTGGGACCGGCACAGAAGTAACTGGCTTGCAACCCCTGCGGCTAGATTAGATTTTTAATCTAGATTTTATTTGATATTAGATATCAGATTAATATCAGATTTTAAATATCTATTTCCTTATAAGGGTGCCGGGAACATTTGAAAGGATTTCCAAGGGTGCCTCAAACAAGAAAAGGTTGGGAACCACTGTCCTACAGTATTATTCATGTACCGTATCATGTATCCATATTTTTGTTCAAAGAATAATTTAATTTTAGTTTGTTCTTTAAATGTTTATCCTGCTTGGCACCTGATTTGAATTATTGAGTGAACAAATGAATAAAAAAATGGAGGAGATCAAAATGGAACAAATGTTTGCTCTGTTAAACCCAAGAAATGTTTTGAAATGGAATACTTACAAAATTATTATTTTTTTTTTTTATTTAAGAAAAAGATTTTCCTTTTGGGGAAAATAAATCTGTTAAAAGTATTTGGGACTTTACATTATTGATCTCCCAAAACAGAAGAGCTTCATGTGTTAAAGTGACCCGAAGGAGACCCTCTGTCTCCACCACAATCAAAGAATCCACAGACAAAAGACCCTCGACAACAGAATGTTCCGAACATCCCACTCAACTACGCAGAACATTGCTGTGTGTCTGAACCAAACACAAGAGTCTCGACTTCAAGTCAAAATCAGATTCTATATGAAAATGTGGTGCAATATTACTTAGACAATAATTCCAACTCTAAAAATGAATCTAGACGCTTTTGCCTTCGCTTTCAGCTTGATGTTCTGTCTCAATGTCCAAATGTAAATGTACAATCTTCAAAAATACCAAGACTTTTCAGAGAGAGTAAAGCAAGACCTACGCAGTGAATCAGCCAGACACAAACTCCCAGTCTATTACCACAAATCCCACAGTGGAAAACAGCTGGAGACTATTCACACTTCCACCCCTGAGGGCCTCCAGGAAACACTGTTCTGATGACAGACAGACAACAGGAAGTGTCAAACCACTCAGTGCGTCATGCAGAAAACAGCCCCGTGTCGGGATAGATAATGGAAAAAATTCTCTAAAACAAGACTGATCACCCTCAGCCAAACCTGAGGATTGCACCACAGCAGAGCTTTTTATAGAAACTTGCTGGAAAAATTGGGTGAATGTAGAATCCATCAGTGGTCGTGGGTTCCTTTCTAGTGAAAAGTGTGTTTGTAAGTAAAACTTGAATGAGATTGAATGAGAATCAATCACTTTGTCACTTTGAACAAAAAAGTCTTGTGTTTTCCCAATATGACTCCTAACATGCAAGTGTTTGCGAACATGCTACAACACAAAATCCAGATCCAGCGAGAGATTGTTCCACGTCTACCTTTATTTCTTTCATGCACAAGATGAAATCAAGAATTCAGTTTAGTTACAGTATGCTTCCAAATCAGAATGAAATAAAATCATTTTTGGTCTAAAATAAAAAAATGCTATTAACTAAAGTTTAAAAAAAAAAACACGTGTTTCAATTCAAATAAAAGATTACAACCGGTTGGTCTTGTAACTGAAGACCAGAGAAAACTCAGTCTCCATCAAGACGTTTGTCATTCTGAAGTTTCGTTCCTTCTTTTTTTGTATTGTTCTTTTCACACACACTTGTAACTGATCAGAGTTTCAGTTACTTCAGAATCTTCAGCTTCAATGTATGAAGATTCAAACTCGTTTAACCCCTAGTTGTCTAAAGTTCACCAATTCTGTCTGTTTCACTCCTGATTGAAAAGCGTTTTGAAATGAAAAAATTGCAAAGCTTTTGAACATTGGATATTAATTCTTTCCCATTTGCCAAAAATGTGTTTATCCACCGCTGGAACACTACTGCCACCCAAAATTCAGATCCATATCCATCCATTTGAACCCATACAAATTCAACATATTCTGCTTGTTCCTCTGGTCTCTGTCCTTTTAGAAGTTTATTCGAAGTGTCATATTGTTATCCTTTGGGTGACCAGACTTTTCGACCCAGGTCGTTTGGCCCCCGGGGCTTTGGACCCGGACGATTGATCCTTAGGACTATTGGACACTCGGATGGTTAGACCCGTGACGATTAGACCCGAGTTTCGTCACGCGGCTTATTAAGAATCATCGGCCTTGTTGTTTGGACTGTTCTTTAGCATGCTTTGTGTATTTCACCACACGCTTATGGGATAAACAAGTATCGCCAATTTGGAAAGCTATTTAAGCAAAGCGGCTGCGCGCCCTGCATGAACTGAAGCCGCGGGCCGATCAGGACCGATTACGTGCGATCCCGTGGATGAAAATCGTCGCGAAAACGAACTTCGATCCGAATGGGTTTTTACTCACGCCTGTCAAATTTCTAGCTCGCACGGGCATGAAGATATGAATTTTAATAAGCCGCGGCGCCGGTCAATCCACCGTTATAAGTGCTTCTTTGCGGGACAAAGGCGGACAAAGGCGCTCGAATCGGGGCAAAGTTATGCTTCTTCGCTGGAGTAAATGCAAAGGAGCCGCCTCCCAAATGTCTATCTCACACGGCCGAAGATATGATTCTTAATAAGCCGCGTGATGAAACTCGGGTCTAATTGTCACGGGTCTAACCATCCGAGTGTCCAATAGTCCTAAGGATCAATCGTCCGAATCGTCCGGTCCAAAGCCCCGGGGACCAAACGTCCTGGGTTCAAACCGCCCTAAATCCATCTTTGCTGCTTCATCACTGCTCCAAGTCCTGATGTAAATACAATGTTCTTAAGCATATTTACACTGCTGGAGATGCGTGTGTGAGTGCTGGTGCAGTGCGTCACAGCCGACAAACATACAGTAAATCCATCTCGGGTTTTACCATTGTTACCATATACCAAATCTGAGAGCGTAACAGAGAACATAAAACATCTGTAATGAAGTGATGTTCAACCATGTATAGACTCAAACAACTTAAACTCTGAGTTTTATAAGCACACACGCAGACACACAGTACGTCAGTGGCCAAAATCACATCCGGGTCAAATAAAAACATCCGGCACCAGCGTCGACAAACATTCGGGTTTGAACTTTCATTCTGATTTCAAGCAGGAAGGATGATGACAGTGTGATGGCAAAGTCATTTACATTACTTAAACAACATAATATTTAGTTTTTCATATGAAATTACATATTTACACAATAATTTTCCAAGTTTAGCATGAAAAAATCTGTTTCTCTGTCTGTGCGTTTGTCTTCACGGTGTAAGAAAACATCACGTCACTGAAAACACTGTCCTGTAATTTGCACTGCTGTGGTCTATAAACACTGCTGTTTGCTTTTCCAAGCCTCTGTATCACAGCCCTAGGATGTTCGGCCTAGCAATTACCACAACACGGTCAGAACACATGAGCACAAACAGCCTGGTCACTTCTGTATCCTGTCATTTCTCCCACAGCTGGTAATACTGTATTAATTATTCATCGACTTGATGCCTAAAACATTCAACATTTAAAACAATGCTTATAATATGTTTACATTTGTTAATTTGGAATCCAGAATCTAGACGTATCCAACTCTTGAATAAAAAAAAAACAGAAGTCTGATTACACATCTTCACCAGCAGGCAGTGCTGTTCAGCTAAAAACAGTGGATAAAACAGTATAAAATGCATAAAAACAAATGTATTTTCAAGAGTAAAATGCCAAAAACAAATGCTGCTGTCAACAAGCTGAATTACTGAAAATAAAACTGGTGCTTATAAGGAAACCAGTATCTATTAAAGATCCACATAACTGTGTTCCCTGAAAAAGGAAAAACCCTAAATAATGTCAGTTTCACTGCGTTCTGTGTTCCAGCCTTGATTAAGAAAAATAAATAATTCCTAGCCGTTTATTCCTCCCACGCAGACTGTGTCAGGTTATTTTTAGGGCAGAGAAAGTCTGTTAATATGTCATCCATGTTCAGCTCATACTACAGTCAATCATTTACTCCATCTTTTGACGATAACACATATACACACACACTCTCCCTCAACATTACGCTGAAACACTGCCAAACACAGGAAAGCTGTGAATGTAAATGAATGAGTTATTCCAGCACATTCTGCTCTAGTATTATTAGCATGCAATGAGCGGAACCGTCTACACACATTGTTTGCATTTGGATCAAGCTGTTGCATTATGATTTATGATAAGCATTAAACATATCAATGTTATTTATACTTATAGCATGAACAGGACATTTATAATAATGAAAAACACCTTTATACATTTTTTGTATACTATTTACACATTTCTTGCATTCGTTTACAATAGATTTGTAAGCAGAACCAGATTTTTAAACCCCCACTATCCTCTGTACGCCTTGTGACCCTGTTGATTTCATCTGATATTAAAGACACCTTCGAGTCCTTGTTTCTGGTTTTTGACCTTTACCGGGTTCCGTCTTTGACTCTGCCTGCCCAGATTTGACCTACGCTCAAATATTTAGACTATGCCTCTTGTTTATCGGACTTTCAATTAAATACTCACCTATTCTGAACTGAATTTGGGTCTCAATCTGCTCTCCATTCATTACATGTATGTAAACATTTGTAGAAAATGGTAAATGTGTAAACTGTGGTACCCCGACTTACAAATCTCCTAGATAACAAAAATCCAGAATAACAGCATTAGTCGCCGCAAAAATTTTATCCCGAGTTCCAAAAAAGTTTTGCTTACAATATTCATTACCCCTAACATGGGGAGTGCAGTCCTGAAGTATAAAAAATAGCCGTTACATGCACTATGCTCACTGGATGTTACACTCTATAAAGTCTATGTGGAACAGTCTGAGGACTTCTGTTCCATGTCCGCATTCCGTGTTCACAACTGCTACAGTATGTGACATGTTTTTAATACATTTATTATCAATATTTTATCATTTTTTAAAAAATGGTATCTGAATTTACAAAGCCATGGCACAGATTAGATGAATTACATGTCAAATGTAACAGCTAATGAAATATTCACCAAACAAAATGTCTCTCCGCACGGATTAATTTTGTAAGTTGGGGTACCACTGTATATATTTTACACACACACTCTTTTAGTTTTTCTTGAAGGAGAGAAAGAAAACCTGACTGGGCCTCAATCTTGGGCCGTTCTTGCTGTGCGGCGAGTTCCTAATCAGGACGCATGTGTTGCACATCAGACTGAGTTTTCCATTGGAAACATTGATCCATCCCAGTGGTCACAGTATTAAAAGTCTCATCTACCCTCCAAGAACTTCCTCAAACCTCCACGCGTGAAAGAACATTCTATCCTGAGCTTCTGTTCTTCCTGGAGCCGAGCCAGTTTGAAGAATAAAACCGGGGTGTTTCTTTCATCTTTTCAGTAGCGGCCCTTTCGCTTTTGAACTGAGCATTAGTACAGACGGCTGACGTTTCTGTTCTGATTCACTACTCTGTTGTTCAGTCAATTGGTGTCCAGACCCAATCTTCCATCATCACACCTCCCAACAAATAATTGTCTATGAGATTTAATTGGAAAGTGATGCGACTGGATCCAATCCCATGATCTCCTCACAAAAGGCCATTATGAAAGGACACCGCTGCCGCCACAGGGCTGTGCCAGCGTCTGCCAGTGCGCACTGGCACCGAGTACTGTTCACCCAGTAAAGCAGCAGAGAAATACTGGTGCTTCTCGCGTGAAGAATACGAAGGTCACACTCACACCAAATCCTCAAACTGGGAATTCCTCTGATGTCATCCTAAATCATCTTAAACACAGGTACATTTGCATTTGATATATTTTTCATGCAATAACATTTCTAGATTTGGAAATTCACAGATTATTGAAACTCATTTTTAACAAAACGAAATTATCTCTTGAATTTCACATAAATGCAGCTAAATCACAAGAAAATTAGTTTATGGTTGATTTTTGAGCCATTTAGTAGTTGAATGTTGGTGATAGAAGCAAATGTTTAAACCACGGCCTGCCTTTTCACAAGCTGAAGAGAATGTTCTGTGTGAACAGCGGTTTAACATAGAACAATTCTGAAGCATCTGGCCAAATTGAATGGGAAACGGTTCTCAAGTCCTAGGAACCCGGGACCTGTAATACTACAACATTAAGCACGTGTGTGCCCTTGAATTGTAATTTCAGTTTGTTTTTTATACTACAAATGCGCTGTTACTGTATGTCAAATATCCATTACATAATGCTGTATCTCTATCAATTACACAAAACATTACTTTTCTTTTTTTAAAGGTTATTGTACAGAGATTAAGTACTTTATTTAATTAGATTACTTTGAAAAAATCTTTAATTTAGAACAGTTTTATCCACGGATCCTCTGCTGACATTTATATTCGCTACTGGCAGTATGACAACTATAGAAACTCCATTTGCCTGGCTTCTTGTTATAGGAATTACATAACAAATAACTGTTTTGGAAAGTCTGAATAACTTTGAGAAACAATCGGATTTTTACGGAGATGTATCACCACTTCTGAGGTTTTAATAGCTGATCATTCGTCTGCTTGCATGAAGCAATGTTTATTGGCTTTTTGGAATATTGTCTGTTATATGTGGCCCGGTAAATTAGTCTGGAGTCCAGATGGGCAGATTCAACTCAGAAAGGAAAATAATGTCTCAGACTTAACAGGAGGAAGACAGCATCGCTTTGGGTGTGCTTGTGAGTGCCTTGCATTTGTGTGTGTGTGTGTGTGTGTGTGTGTGTGT
>CM051503.1:3412433-3511405 GCA_028031935.1 Paedocypris micromegethes | reverse complement strand
TGTGTGTGTTCAACAGCCCATAAACCAGGCAAACACAAAAATGACTTAAATCAGCAAGAAAGTGGAGACAATGAGTGTTTGGTCTGTGTCATCAAGGCCGTGTGAGTTGTATTTAAGCCAGTTACCTCTATCCCCCATTAAAGCTGAGGTCAAGCACAAGTCTGTCTCCGGAACATTCATTGCTGCCCATTTGCAGATTTCTAGAACGACTGCATTGACAAAAGGTTCAGGCCCGTCTGTGTTTGAATGTGTGAGACATTAAATAACAGCTGCTGTGTCTCGCTTTTCTCCTGATCTACATACCAACCAAATCCTTCAGACAGACAAGATCCAACATGCTCTGCTGTTCCCCACCATATCACGGCCCATCAACCAAGCCTGCATCTCTGAAAAGACCAACAACCTCCACATACCATAAGAAATCATCAACACAATCCTTCTCTTTCCTTTCAGCTTGAACCGTTCTGAATTGGCATTCCTAGCATCAGTATACGTATACTTCATACCCTTTCCGGTACACACACACGGATCTTGTATATTTGTAAACATTATGTATATTGTAACCTATAACCATTATTTGTCACTTACTGCTTTTGCACTTCTGGTTAGACATAAACTGCCTTCCGTTGCCTTGTACGTGTACAGGTGTATTGACAATACAAGTCGAGTCTAATCTAATTCAGTTATATGTTTGAAATAGTATTTATATATATACTAATAAATCTTTTAAAAACAAATATATACTACACAATCTGTATGAGTGTGTGTTGTATTTATATTTTATGTGTATGTATGTATAATTTATGTGATTGGTTGGACATTGATCCATGGTGTCCTTCCCAGAGTTGCTGGGTTTGGCTCCAGCTCCCTGCGACCGAGAAAGGTTCATAAAATGGATCAATATAGTATACATGTATAATTTAATAAGATGTATATTTAGCACTCTCTAATCTAATTTCAAATACCCTCTCCATTTAAGAGACATGATCCAGTCTATTTAGTTCTATTTGCTTAACAACAATTGGCTCCTTCATTCTATTGACAATTCATAAAATACCTGAGCTGACACTTCCTGTAGATCAAACAGCGAGGGCCATGCTGGCAACCTGACTGTCATGGGATTACTCCCTGCGGTATGTATGAACTATAAAAAGTGACTTGTAAATGCACTGGAATTCAATTAAATCAAAAACTGTCAACACTTTAAAAGGGAAAAAACATTTTTCCTTGACCTAAGTAAGCCTAGAGAAAACAGTTGTGTGTATTAGTGGAACTAAGGGCTTACTGTACCTGAATCCGCTCACCCAAAGGAAACACAATAGTACAAGGGGCGGAGCTTAAATGTCAAACGCCATTGTTTTCATTTGAAACCACCTGAGGTGTGAATGCAAGAAATTCCTCATTATTGCAATTACTGGTTAACCCTCAAACACACAGCAGCACGTTACACAACAGCACGGAGAAAATCAAAGGTCAATTTGTCTCTTCCTGATCAACTCTGACAAACCAGTGACTGACTAACACTCGTTCACATTGTTACATGATTTGTTCCTTTGCAAGCTTCAACAACCTGACTTACAGAGATTTATAACTTGACAACTAATGGACAATCTTTGTGCTACAGGTATAAATAACAACTGAATAGCCTCGAACATAACTAACAAGGACTAACTTTTTTTTAACTAACTAGGTGTGATAATTAATGATCCATCCCACCAGGGTCCATGATTTTACCGTTACAAATATTCTTTTAAACTGGTATATTTATTAGACTAACCATTAACAAATCACCTTTCTTAGCATGGATCAAACCCATAAAATGCATGACTAACTGATCCAACATTTAACCTGATTACCAGGGAACATTAGCCTGACTAAATAGGTGTGGGAAAAACTACCCTTTGTAATCAAATCAGCCTACTAGAAAAAAAGAAAAAGGGAAAGATAAACCAACTAATATTAACCTGACTTAACACGAGAAAATAGCCAAAAGTTTTGGTTTGACTACCCAAAGGTCCTTAAGGTCTAAAACAAACTGTGGTTCTCCAAAAGCATGAGAATGATGGCAACTGTCATGACAGACCAGACATTACACAGGTAAACAACTTGAAAACAACCAATCAGCATCTCCCGAGCACAAGCCGAGCCACCTTGCTCCTGGCCGTACCTGCGGCTATCTTCTTCAGCAGCTGTTGACGGGCAATGATCCGACCCAGCCTGTACCCAGAGCGCCGTCGGAGATGGTTCATCCTCAGGTAGATGTCCTGCGTTTCTGGGGTCATGCTGACCAGGCATTCACTGCTCTCAGTACACGGCAGATTCCTGAACATGGTCCGGCTGCCTCCTCCCCAAAAACAAACAGCAAACACAGTCTCGTAACTGTCTGACTCTCCACAACCCAGCACGTGAGATGTGAATCCTCAAAGCTCCTGTGAAGGGGAGTGGCACCGGTGGTTGCTTCCAGCCCGCTTGCCGTCACGTGACTAGGGGCGATCCAATGAAAAGTGAGAGACCGGGGGACGGCCCTTGTGGTGGAGCTGAATTCAAGGTCTGTGCAAGCAGCGCTGGGATCAGGAGGGAAATATAAATACCAGTGGAATGCCTGTGAACTGAGCGAGTGGAGAAGACTGGAGAGCAGGGGGCCGTGGGAGGGGAAAAGAAAAACACATGGCTAAGAACCTCCAGACCAAAGAGAACAAGCCGTTGCTGTGCAGCCCCACTCAGGTGCCAAGTTTGCTGAGAAGGGGGATAAATGGAGATGGGCCGATTCAGAAAGAGAGCAGCTCAACAAAACAACTCACTCCAGTCAACGTGCAGGTGAAAATACGCAGGACAATACACACACAAAATCTCCAGCACCACTTGTTTTGTGTGTGTGTGTGTGTGTGTGTGTGTGTGTGTGTGTGTGTGTGGTTAAAATAATTATTTTAATTATTAATAGTAATTGAATCATAAAAAAACAATAATTCTTATTAGATATATTATATACAGCTTCAAATTAGATAATTATCCATATGTATCATTTTCTAATTGCTTTAAGTGCACTCACAAAACATTACAGTATTTAGCAAATACCCTGGACACAAATTATGCACATATAATTGTGCATAATTATTATGCACATATAATGTTATAAAATGTAAAAAAAAAAATGCCACAAGTACATATCCATCCATCCATTTCGGACTGCTTATTCCATGGGTAGTCTATCTCAGCAAATATTGGCCGGAGGCGGGACACACACTCTGTATTGGTGGCCAACCAATCCCAAAGCAGGACACACACACACACACACTCTTTCACTCACATCTATAGGACATTGTCAAATACAATTCACCTGAACACATGCTTTTGAACAGTGTGAAGAAACAAGAAACTAGAGAGAATTATAATAATAAGCATAACTGGTATAAATGATTTAGGTGTTGGAATGTTCAGAAACAATTAAATAAACAAGGAAGAAATGAATGTTTACCAGTATAAAAAAATGATACAAAAACATTCCTGAAAGATTACACAAATAAATATGAGAAAAAATGGCATCACACCAAGCCAACAGTGTGCACCCCCTCACTGACGGGCACACACCAACCACAAAGAGGGGGTTTGTGTGCTAAGTGCTATCTCAGGTGTGAGAACACGCGCTGCAATTTGTGTCGCTACATTAAAAACGACGTCACTCACTGAGCAAAAAGTCATAAGCAAGATGCAGCGCACACACTTTCAGTCCCATGATTCACAAGGGCGCTTCTGTTCATCACACGTAACAACCTGAGCAGCACACATCACCAGACTTCTGTTAACCATAAAGTTCAGTTTACTGAAAAAAATAGTTCTGTCTGTCCAACGGTCTTTCTAACATAAAAACCTTGTGACGGTTCAGTTGCAACGCTCCAAACCGTAATAATTAGTTCCTTTTAATCTCTCAGACAGCAAGAAGCTTCTAGAATGAAAAATGAGGAAGTGAAAATGTGCCACACACTCAATAGCCCATATTTTCCAGCAGACCGAACCAGGTAATTACACAAAAACACATTTTCTACTACATAATCCCCAGATATTCGTTTTTGAAATCGTTCATCACAGGAACTGTAGAACCACAGGGCTGAATTCTTTCCTCGCTCTCTTCATTTTCCTCAGATGATTCGTTGACTGAAAAGCCTCCACTGATTCACACTTTGTCAACACTTGTTTCTCCACAGGTTTGTGCTGCAGGAGCTGTGATGGAAATCACACCAAGCATCTTTGTCATTTAGATTTGTGTATTTGACCAGCTGTAGTTTAACATTCAGAGCCAAAGCTGCCACCGTCAAGCGTCGCATCATTTCTCCAGCGGAGACAGAGACAAATCTCCAACAACTCTTGAACAAATGTATGTAAAAGTGGAAAAGAAAACTGATCCTCATGCTCACGCACTGAAGAATGCACATTCCTCTCTCTCACTCACTCACTCACACACGCACACACACACATATACTCACTCTTTCTCTTGCACTCTTAAACTCTCAAACACAAACAAACAAGCGCACACACACACACACATACTCTCTCATTCTCTTTCTCTATCTCTCTCTCACTCTTAAACTCTCTCAAACACAGTCTATCTGTCTGTCTGTCTGTCTGTCTATCTATCTTTCTATCTATCTCACCATTCATCCATTATCTTAACTCTCTCACACATAAGTGCATATTGAATATACTGAATATATATTTCATAAAAGGTGTAAAGAAAAAGGAAATTGAGGGGCTCAATTTTATAGTCACAACATGACTAACCTCATAAGGACAACCTGAGTAAGACCTGAACCGAGCTCAGTGGTGAACATTATTTAAGACTTTTTGGCTTTGAATTAGCGTTTCACTTTATTTTATCTGTCGTCCTGCTTAAATGGAGTATTTTTCCAACGGGAAAGCCACCATCAGCAGCCAAGAAAACGTAACTGCTTCAGACACCTTTATAAATTAATATCGAGATTTTGATGGAAGCAAAACAAACAGTCTCCGGCGTCCACAATCAGGTCAGACGAGGATTAGACCTGTCAAGATGACAACTGATGCTTTAATGGAGCAAGCGCCCGGGCTGAGGAGCTGTGGAGTTCAGAGAGCAAAGATATCAACACAGCCCGTGGAAAGAAAAGTTATCGGCATAATATTTACTCTGTGGGTTTCTGGGAAGGGCTGCCGAACGTGGGCAGGAGCCAGATAAAACCAGCAGGTGCTCGGGATTCTCTCCAGCGAGGAGCAGCTCAGACAACCCAATGTTTCTGCCGTCTCGTCTGACCTCCAGTTTGATTGATTCTGCCATTGAAAACGTCAAAGCCATGTTACATTTATGGGCTCTCTCTGCTTTGAGGAGTCTGTTCACTTTTCTCAGTATAACTTTATATGGTAACGTTAAGCAGACGGGGATTCAGTGGTTGTGGTCCAGGCTTCCCTCCATGGTCCCTGTCTTTAATTTAAAGGCTTCTACTGTGATGTGAGATACCGTTATTGACAGTAAACTTTCAAATTAACTGATTTTTTAGCAGGGAGAAAATTACAACGAGCCACTGCTTCAAAAGTAAAAAGTATGCAGTTTAGCTACAAGTTAGAAAGATTAAAAAAAAAATATGTTTATTTATTAAATTTAAAATTTTAAATTACTGCATGAATTTCAAAATTTGTAGTAGTAAATCCTACACTGACTGTTCAAAAAATAAATACACTGAAATTATGCAAGATTTAGACAAAAACAAAAATGAAGTTACTAAAAATAAATATTTTGACTGTTATTTGAGGGTTTTATGATGCTGTTAAAACTAAACCACCTAAAAAACGCATTTCAGCCTAAAAGTGTCTCAGCCACAAGCAACAACAATGACTCAAATCAGGTCACGCTTCAACACTATTCACCGCTTTGCAACACTGCTTTTCATCAAACAAACCACCTTTACCCTTTTCTTTTGGACATTCATTTAGATTTTGTTAGATTTCATTAAACCACTGGCCATGCTTCTCCACACAAAGTACAATGGAAAGTTTTATCTGCCAGAATATCCTTCATGCTTGCACTTTAAATAGAAGCCGGAGCCAGGCTGAAACGTACGCATCACGGGAATAACACTGAGCTATCCATTGTGAGGCCTTGAAGAGCTCCTCGTTGTTTGGCATGTGTATAAACAGTTGACCGGGCGTTTGCACATCACCAGAACACTGTATATGGAAATGAACGTGATGAAGCATGAGCCAAACCGTGCCCCTGTTCATCACCACGCCAAGGCAAAAATAAACACAGAACAACAAGCAAAACGCCATGGAAGATTTAGATCTATTAGCTGCAGGGCTATAGAAACCATGTCGGCCACTGATACAAACAGAAGCCCTACACAAAAAAACCCATCAGCAGAACTACAGTTACTACAGTGCTGACCTCTAGTGGTCAAGTGGCCCAGAGCTTTTACGTCATCAGGTCACGCAATATATCTTGTCTTCAATGAATCAAACTTTAAAAAACGCAAAGTGAAAATTCTATAAAAGTATAAATACAAAGAGCTGATATGAAGGGTAATTTGCAACGTATTAATCATAATTATTGCTAGGTAAAATATAATTACAGTATTTCTAAATGGATCGCTTTCTAAATTGGTGCAATCAAATTGAATAAAAGGCTGTAGAAAATAACAATTCGCTGCTCATTAGTGTCTGACCTAAACATTTCAACATGAATAAGAAGCTTAGATTATTTGAGAACAGGCAGAAATTTAGATTGCATTACGGAATATCAACAAAGCAATTACAGAGCAATTAAAAAGTATTTAATGATCAGAATTATAATACTAAAATATTATGGTACGCATCTATGTTGGTCCCATACGTCATCACATGCACGCGCTATACAACAACTTTATTACCAAAGCTGTTAATGCATTGACTAACCTGCAATCCTTCTCTCTCTGACACTTTTCCACAATAAATCCCAAGCTTTGGACGTGGATTCTCGGAGTTGTTCGCTGAATGATCGTCTGAGCGTCAGTCTAAGCGACTTTCGTTTCGCTGTCATCGTCAGTCCGCGCTCATAATAATCACCAGGGTCTCAAACTGCCGTTCATCTCAAACATAGCGACACTTCTCGCTCACTGCCTCAGCTTCCAGAGACTATGCGAGGCAGTCTCGCCGCTTTCCGAAAAACAAAAGCATGTTGGAGTGGGTCGCTTGGCAAATAATGCGTGAAATAATCCACTCGATCGGGCCGGTGACGGACACGCGCGGCGTCCGTCTGTGTTACAGGACAGATGTGAGTTTGTTTGAAGTTTCAGCTGGTAACACATGGTCTATCCCCCACCACACACACACACACACACACACACACACACGCACACACCCCACCTCCCTCTACTTCAACACTCTCACTGCAAGAGGATTTCAACGCAATTTATTCTCAAATGTGGCTGACACATATCTTCAAAAGCACAAACATTTGAGTGAAAGTGAAAATTTTTCTAATGTTACTCAATCACCAGAAAACGTTGTAAACAACTGAATTTTACACAAGTAAATTTATCACACATGTTTTCAATTTGATTACGGTAGACGTATCCCGTGATGATTAACACCTCTGATACACTGGAATTATTAAACGTATATATCACAAGGAAAATGACCTAAAACAACATGTTTCTACCCAAAAACAATGCTCCGGTCCATTCAAAGTCACTGAACGGAGACTCTTCATTTCACTGAGCCACTACTGGGGATTTTATACCACAGCCATTTTCTGTGAAATTCATTAAAGACAGACATTCAACCATTTAAAAATGTAGGTGTATTATAATAATAAACATTATAAATGATAATAAACAAAATAAACATGAACAAAATGTACTGTACATACAAATAAACACACACACACACACACACACACACTCAAAAATTCGCAATCTGTCACCTAATCCCGGAATGGCAAAATGAAAAGGCAAAACAACAACAACAACAACAACAACAACAACAACAACAAAAGCAGCCAAATGGAGAACAAAAGCATTAATATGAAAAAAATTTAGTTCTTGCTGTGGATGAAGAGCCACACTGTGAACCTCGACAGCTTAATTATGGGCCCCAATAAATTCAATTTTGGACACAGCATGACCGGAGCATCATAACAGACTAAGAGAGGGCGACTTAACGCAGAGAGCCTGGTGAGTGTTGCCTTTATTTCCAAGAGATTCCCTGGGTAATGGAGTCGTCTGATAGGCAGGAAACACTCATCTGCTGTGCCTGAGCCTACGTGTCAAAGGTCAAGGGTCAGGGCCAAAGATTCCCCCTCGTGTGGGATCTGCTTTGGAATGCTTGGCCTAGCATTTCAACTGTCTGGTCACTATTTAAAAAAATCCTGACCTGTCTAAAGATGAGAGAGTTGTAAAGCAAAGAAGAGATAATTAAATTTAGGAACAAAAATGGTTTAAGTTTAGCCTCATGTGTTATAAACATCATGACCAATGATACGATTTGCTTGTGACTACTAATTCAGATAAGTTCTTTGTGTAATGACCAGGTGAGAATTTATGAGAGGAAAACATTTTTATCTTTTTTATTTTTAAACACCTGACTTAGAAATGCTTCCAACTTCCACCATCTTTAGTAAAAACAGTAAAAACAAGTTCAGTTGTTGTCAAACTATCTTGCGTTTTATTAGAATCGTTTAATTGTCCCTAATGTATTGGCTAGTCAAAACAAATCATACTTAAAAACCAAGCACTGATGAAACTTTAATTAAATCTTTAAATTAAATCTCGATATTTAGGGAGACTCAACTGAGATAAGATTAAAAAAAAAAACACAAACAATGTTTTGTTTTTATATCTAAACACAAGTCAAGGACACCAAAAAGACCAGAAAATGGTCATTTGTCCATCACCCAAACTCCTGGTCTTGCAGGGCATTTACTACGAGTGTCCATCTCTCCATCTGTCTCCCTCCATCAGTTCCTCAGCTGTCGACAGCCCATCTCTTCTGGAGAACCTTCCGCTTTAAAACCCTTACACGTCTGGTCTATCAGCCCAGTCAGCACAACCTTCATCGCCTGTCATAGTCAAACTTGTCATCATCTGCTCGGTGAAATTACTAGAACACCACATAACCCACTCCAGACATTACTTCTGCATTGGAAAATTGAAGGGATTTCTAAATCACTTGAGCAGAATTTTGACAAATCCTCATGGGCAAGAGGGACTTCATCCAGTTTTCTTACAGTTCTTTTTTGTATTTGTATCTAGAGAGTTTGGTTGTTCCTGGCCACTGAAGTCTTTGGCTTGTCTGCTGTAAAAAACGGTATAGATACTGTATTTCTTTTTTTTTCCTTTCTAGAAATGTATTTTATCTATTTGGGAACGTAGAACCAATTAAATAGAAAATCCTATGCAAATGTGTAGTTGACAGTAAATGTGTTAAGATTCTCGCAATGTGTAACTTATGTGTTTTTGTATATATTTGTACAGACGTGTAAGTGTTTGTTTTTATATAGCTTATTTGTTTTTTTGTGTATTTTTAATGTATATCTGTATGTTTTAATTCAGTTTGTAAGTGAAAATTGTGCGTTAAAATGTTGTGTCTGTAAGCTAGATAGAAGTGTGTGTGTGTGTGTGTGTGTGTGTGTAGGCACATGTATTCGTGTGAAGTCAAATCAGATTTCATATACAGAAATGAAAGGGAGGGAGACATATACAGGTAATAGAACAGTAAAATAAAAAAAGAAAATAGATTGTAAAATATAAACACATTTGTAAAAGAAAAGACTATGTTTATATGTAAAATAAATTACTAAAATGTGCAAGAATGACTTTTTGTCTGACTAATGTTTTTTTCTTTTTTCTTGTGTTTGTGATTTTTATTTTTATTACCATATTGTAAATGCAGTGAAATTTTATGGTGGAGCTGCTCTGAAAGCAGACCGTGAAATGCACTTTAATAACAATTGAAATTGAGAACTATAATGATGACACAACATGGCTTGCTCATAAAACCAAATTCAAAGATTACATTTGAAAAGGATAGAAAGAATGACGTCAAGCCAGATGCAGCTACTCACGAGAAGTGAATGAATAATTTGTTTTGCAAAAGTAGAATGTCCTGCAGATGTTTTAGCGCGCTGGACATCTGCCAGGCAACACATTCTCACAGTAGCCAAGCTGGTGTCTCCGGATTCTCACCAATAGTCCAGAGACGGAATTGAAACCACATTGAGTTTCAGATGCCAAAATTCCTCGTTTAAAACTATTTGAGGCTATTTAACGCAACCCTTTAATCGCTGTCTGGTCTTGTGCTCAGTAATGAGGTCAGGAGGGTCACGTCTGATCAAAGCCTCTGACAGGAAGGCCCACGCCAACCATCGCTTACGGCTCCACATCATCACTTCTCTCTGCTTTTGATGTTTTCCTCATCAGCTTAGACTCACTTTACTGATATTGATGTAATAGCAGAATGATTCTCATTTCTTATGTATATGAGAAATATCATATTGATATCACACTTTACACAGTCATTACTTGAGTATTAAAATATGGAAGACAGAATTTAACTATTTTAAGGAGTTAACGTGACTCTGTTTCTACACACACATAAAACTGTCTAGTTTAAAACCGGATCTGTCTCTCTAATAACAGTGTAGCACGTTTCTCGTAAATGACAAACAGGCTCAGAAAAATCAATATTGTTCCATGAATAAAATTGTAGAATGAATATTCCATTCCATCATGCATGTGTTCATAATGAATAAATTTGTCCATCATCCACATCCACAGACCTTATATCTACACATCACTCATTCATTTTTTAATCAAATGCCATAAAACATCCATTCATCCATAACCCATATTTCATTTGCTGTCCACTTCAATCTTTTGCTCTATCTGTGTTTTTTGCTCAACAATTGCTACTGTTAGCAGAAGAGTTCAGTGTCTGTTGTACAAAAATGACTTAATAAAGTATGTATTTCTGAATGGAGAACAATGAATTAAACATGAAGCCGCACAAGACCGTTTCCCAGCTGCTTGTGCTTGAGCTCATACCATCGAGCTGAAATGAGAAAAGACACAGATGTTGAGAAGTGTTTTTTCCTGGTTTATGATTGGTTGTCTCCCTTGGCCATGAGATCCCAGACCAGACTTCAGGAATCCATCCGGGGGGAATCACGCTTCCCGGACTAATGCATTCAAGCCCTGGAATTCTTCCCTGACTGCCCCCTCAAACACACACACACACACACACACACACACANNNCACACACACACACACACACACACACACACACGTCATTTATTTCTGCTTTTATATGGGAGATTTGAGGGAGATGATGGTTAAATTGTTGAAGCATAAAATACCACTAGAACATTGTTCAATCCTTATTAAGCGTCAAACAATAGCCTAATAATTGTTATTAATTTTCCTGTACACGATAGTACCCAATGAAACGCTTTCCAATGATATTCAAGCGTTATTCAAATTCTGATTGTTTTGAGCTGCAAACTATTTATGTATAACATCAATAAATTAAAAGCTCATCGTTTGTGTTCGACATGGTGAGCCAAAGAAAACCAAAACAATCTTTAGAAATGTATTTTGAAATTTGTCATTATTAATAAAATCATAATTAAGACAAATGTTTTGGTTAAATTTTGCAAGGCGTCTATTATTTTCTTTTTTGTAACCAGAATAATGTTTGGAGGAGGTGAAATGAAGATGAATGACTAGAGGCGACTTTAAATTCAACACACTCACTTTTTCAACTTCACTTTTAACTCAAACACAATATTGAGTTACTTTAAAGTCGACCACGGAAGTTTTGCAATTCTCACTGCTATTTACAGTTGAAAGGTTCAGAAGCTGGTTGAAAATTATGTTGAATTACCACGGTGTCATTACAATACAGCGTATTGTTCCTTCCATCAGGAAGCAGTAATTACACAAGTACCTCTTTTAAGTATGTTTTCTTAAATTGACAGTGTAGAAACCTATAATACCTATCCAGCCCTATACCTGCAAGTCACTAGTCATTTCCTAAAGACTGCAAAAAAAAAAAAAAACACATTTTCAAGTCTGTGATTGTGACTGTGACAAACAAGCACCATAACAAAGCATGTAATTCTGTCCAGTCAGATTCTGTTAGAACTCAAGCACCTATACCATGGAAAACATATACAGTCAGACACGGCAGCTGGTTTCTGTTAGAACACGCAATGCTCTCTTACCTAATTTACATGTGTGACACATCAAAACAAGAAACATAAGCCTAAAAAAACCAGGGGAAACGTTCAAGCTGCTAACTGTTCCAGCGCCGGGGGATTCGGAGGGAACGGCGTGAAATTGATGGGAATTCAGGGGTTACAAATCTCCGACAATTGGGCTTGTTCCGAATATATGGCCATTATATCCCCCTATAGGGCACACGCATCATTTATGACAATCATCATTCATGACACGGGACACATGCAAGTATTAGAAAAGCCACAAGTCATTTTCCATCTTTTCACATGAGGATTATTTCCTGCCAGGTCACATCAGGCCAGCCTTATTTTAGACCCATGATGTCACTGAAAGATGTTTACAAAGGGAAATGAAAACAATTCTCCATCAAATCAGATTATAGAGAAAACAGTCATATTTTACAATAGCAATTACTGCAAAATGAGAAGTTTACATTGATGCAG
The DNA here is from genome assembly GCA_028031935.1 of Paedocypris micromegethes. Classification (NCBI taxonomy): domain Eukaryota; kingdom Metazoa; phylum Chordata; class Actinopteri; order Cypriniformes; genus Paedocypris; species Paedocypris micromegethes. The sequence continues at coordinate 3,498,725 of CM051503.1, read as the reverse complement.
TGAGCATGATGGCAAAATATGGTGATTTAGATTTTAATAATGTCGCCCGCCACATGTTTTTTTGAGAAGCCTTTTTTGTCATTCTTAGAAAAGTTCTATGCCAACATTTTTGTAACTTTAGCAATCATTTGGCAAAGGTTCAGTGTGGAGATGTAAGCCAGCGCTTCTCCCGCTTGTTTTCCCAGCGGCCTTCACTGGGTCCGGGTCTCACTTACACCAGACGCCACCAAAGCAAACGCAAGACGATGTTGGGATTTTAAACCATATGTGCTGTTGTCATTATCATCAGAGATCAATTCTGCTTGTTATTAGCTCACATTGAATGTATATTTTGTTTCATATACACACACTGGTTGACTAAAAAAGTTAAATGTTCTGTTGATAACCGAGAGAAGACAAGCAAGATAAGAAAATGAAGCAGGTCCAAAGAAGGCTTAGCATTTTTCCATGTGTCTGACTGCTGACATTCTTAATCATGAGACGTGGAATCTGAGGTTGTCACCCTGCCACAAAACATGGATTATTTTTCCAATGACAGAAGTATGTGCAGTTTAGTTGGCCTTGTGAAGTGAAAAGACACTACAGTGCAATGTTGATGTTGATATTGTCCTAATGTCAGTAAGTCAAAATGTAATAGTCTGTAAATCAACTAGCTTGTCTATGCTAACAATTTAGCTGCATCAACTAAAAGGATTCCTTTTTAGTTATGTTATTATCGTATTATAGTGTTGTTATTATCTCGTATTATAGTTGTGGTAGTTGTTTTATAAATCTTGTGTTAGTATAGTAAAGCAAAGATGTGTATAACTGCTGCTAGCAAACTGTATAGTTTACATGCTTGTGACCAATTTAGCATTTTGTGTGTATATTAGCGGCTTGTGTATATGCTAGCAGCTATCTAATCTGTTAGTTCTGACTCTGCCTTTAATGTTGTGTTTATAAAAAGTGACTAAACATGCCATCAAGCAACACTCGGCTTTAGATTTTAGGCTGAAACTTAAACCAACAACCTTGGTGTTGTTAGCACAATCAGTTATAGCCAAAATATTATAGGCGCCCCTCTCTCTCTTAGCCAGATAATTTCATTTCTAAGACATTAAACAGAAGAAAGAAAAAAGCCAAAAAGAAAACGTTTTCATCAATAAACTTTGGCCTAATAAGTCAGAGTCTGATCATTTTTAGTGATTTGTATAAAATAGCATGTGAAGTCATTAAACACTGAAGTCTTTCTGGAAAGTGTCAGGGTGGTGATGTCATGGCGTCTGTAAAACACGACACCACATGTTCCGTTAATAGCAGGTCTAACGTCTTCACTGTTTCTGTGATTAACTGTGAGATCACGTTAAATTGTATTCCTTGCTTAAAGAAGATACCGTCCTTTTTATTCACTTCTATGTTTTTAAAAAGTATCAAAAATGCTATTGCAAATACACTACAGTATTTGTATTTTTTACTGTGTTTAGGTTTTTTTTTAAATGTATAAACAAAGCTATTTTATTTCAAGATTTTTTTTAAATTAATATTGGAGATAATCTGTGAACATTGGTGTTGCTCATTAAATGTTTTAAAATAAATTATGTGCTTTATTTCTTTGTAATAAAATTAATATTTAATATTGCTAAGAGGTATATGTTTAAACAAGTACCAAGGCGGTGTCTCGGAGAATCTATAATATCTGAAGCACAGAAATGATCTATTTTAAAGTAGAAAACAGGCACTCAAACTCAATACAACTACATTTGCAAGCATATTTTTTGTCAAATACATTAAATAAAAGAGCTATGATATATCTGAGCAGCAACAACAGTCTGTGTATATACAACAATCCTGTGTATATTTCTGTTTATAAAAAAAAAACAATTTGAAAAGATGGCAGTTGTGGTCCAGTGGTAGGGAGTTGCATCCTGCCACTTTCGAATCCCAATCCGGTGGGATCAACCACAAATTGTCCTTTGCAAGAAACTGACCCCAACATACTGTACTCCCCGAACACCATGGCTTAAAGCTGCCCACTGCTCCGTATTTGAGTGTTTTCACTTCACTGGATGCTTTAAATGCAGAGGACAATTTTGATACAATCACTTTAACTTCACTTAATAAAAGCTGATGATCTTTCGTCTTTCAAACATGTAAAATATATGACCATAAATAGGAAACATCCAAGTTCTGTTAATACTGATACTGAACCACAACCAGCCATGCTTCTGTCACGAAAGTCAAGTGTTTCCCTTGAGCTGAAACAGTGACTGTGGCATAAACTCCCTCCATTTAAATGGATCCCACACCAAGTCACGACACAGAAATAGGGCAATAAATGAGGGGCTGCTGCATTCTCCACAAGACCACCTGTCTGCGTCCTTCACATTCATGCTGGCGTAGGTATTAAAAATGAACCCACGAGGAAAACAAAAGGGAAAAATGATGGATGTTCAACACATGAGAAAGACACGATCAGCTTCAAAATTCACACATTAAAACATTTCTACGTCCAGCAAATAAGAAAACGGTGTCACAGTCAGTGGAAACTAAAAACACATTATTAAGTTCTCTGAAAGCTGAGAGAAAAAACACAAGACCACAGACACAGAAACAACACACACACACACACACACACACACACACAGAGCGTGGGAAATGACACACAAAACATACAAGGACAGACACACACATAGGCATGCATCAATAAAACGAGCTATTTTTTAAACCTTGGATTTGTTGTTAAGCTAATTTGAACCATTACTCACATGCATACAACTCAGCAGTTTTCACTTTCTTTAATAGTAAAAACAATACAGGCTGATCCCACCTTTAGAATCTCAACCACATGGGCCACAAGTTCATGTTCAATAGGCTGAAATTAACTGACGGGACATTTTCAAGTGTTTTTTTTTTTTTTTTTTCAAACCAAAAGCTAATCATTTATCAAGAAATCAAAAACTGAACCGAGATAAGATAGTGTGAGCGCTTACCTGCACATCCATGATGCTGCTTCATCAACATCTACAAAGAAAAAAACAAGCTGTTATTACAAGTATCAGGTTCCACTTAAGATATAGTAAGTGTCAAGATACTGTTTTTCTTTGGCTTATCACCACAAAGCAAAGAGCAGAAACTGTATCACCCGTGAAACTGAACCAGGATCAACACAGTCATGTACTGTGTGTGTGTGTGTGAGTGCGTGTGTGTGTGTGTGTGTGTGTGTGTGTGTGTGTGTGTGTGATTACTAGCAGTGGGAAACGTGGGAAGTAGTGGTTCAATGTAACGTTTTCCTCGTAAACTACGTAACAATGGCACGTTCTGTGTGTGGACGACACACCGAATCATTTTTTTGTCAGAAGACAGACATGAATAATAAAGCCCGAGGCGAAGAAACGGTGAATGTGCAGATTAGAGATACAAGCTCCTGACAAGAAAAACAGATGCTGTAATTGCTGACCAATGACACTGATACATGAAGTTTGCAGTCTGAACTAGTATTACTTAACCGGATCTGAATAAAGAGCTGTTGGAGGGTTTTCCAAATGAAGGACACAGACCCAAAAGTCTGAGTTCAAAATGGATTTTGTAAGTGTGTCAACCTCCATATAACACAACTTCTTTTTTAGTAATTAGATTGGCGCTAAACCAAAATAAACCAACCGAAATTAACCTATCCCAGACAACCTTAACAAATTATCCAAAACTAAACTATCCTGGAAAAAACTAATCAAAGCCTGCATTTTAAGAATCTAAGCCAGCCAAAAATAACCCAGAATTAGTTATATCCAACTGACTTAAAAAACCCTAAATTCTTTAAAGTCAGCCTGACTTTCAAACGAACGAGCTTAACCAGAAACAAACTAAGCACAGATACATTTATCATAACCAATTATACCAAATAAACCCAACCCAGCCTGACTGAACAAAGCCAAAACAATTTGAAGTTCAGGCTGACTAAACAAAGAATAAACTAAACAAAACTAACTTCACCAGAAACCCATTTAACAGAAGCACAATTACCAAAGCCTAAATCTGTCCCAAACTAACCCAACCCAGACTGACTTACCAAACAATCAACTATCCAAAGCTAAAATAACCCAGATTATCTTAACCTAAACCAAAGTAAAAAAAAAAAAAAAAAAAAACTCAACTCAAACTGATTTTAACCAAGCCTTATCTAAAACTAACCAAACCAAACCCTAACCTCATCGAGACTTTACCACCCTTGTGTTCAAAATGCACTTTTTGAATGTGTTGTTCCTCAAACAATGATTCATCACAGCAAGAGAAGCACAAGAAAGCATTTGCTAAGAAAACAGAAAGACGCTCTTCTGCATCCACTTTAAAGTGACCCTGGAGCGAAGCCTCATCCATCTCACATTCCACAAACCCTCTGAAACAGGACAACTTTTCTATATTTAGATCCTCTGAAAAGGGTCCATCCCGTCTCTGCGTTATCCATCACTCTTTTTTGTGTTCTTCACTTTTTTCAGAGGCTTTGACAGAGGGTCTGGATGGCAGATTGGGCCATGTGGATCATTCATCTAGCGAGACGGGCTGGTGCTACGGTTTTGAACCTAACATTTAAAAGGACTTCAAAGAAATGCATTGAGCATGAAGCAGAAACTCTGGTGTTATGACAAAAATCAACAATGAGGTATGAGCAGTTTAACAGCAGGAGAAAGGAGTTTTCACTGTCATTTATACCCAGCTAAGCAGAAAGTGTACGTGCGCGCGCGCGTGTGTGTGTGTGTGTGTGTGTGTGTGTGTGTGCGTGTTCATGCATTTGAAATTTTTCAGAGGGTATGTAATGAATTAATACAATACACAATAATACAAAATATTCCCTTTTTATTGGATTTACAGTATGTGTGTTTTAAAGAGTATACATGTTTGAGAAAGTGTGAGAGAGTGTTTTGAGTATGTGTCTGATTGAGTATGAGAGAGTTTGTGACCGTTTGTGCGAGTGTGTTCAAGTTCTGAGCATTTGTAAGGCACTTTTCACAGTTTTAAATGTCTCAAAATGCACGTGTGAAAATGTAAGAGGACTGTTGCGATGTGCTGGGATTATTCACCCACTTGTGAAAGTTGCATTATTCCACAACTTATGACTGAAAAGTTATTGCCAAACTCTCTCGTTTTTCTTTATTGTAAAACTCCACTTTACTCATTCAAGTCTGTCTATGGCACTTAAAATCTGTAATTATTCATATTATATACACTTAAAGTATTGGAGAGAGAGAGAGAGAGATTACAATTCAGCTAAAATAGGTTTTCTCCCTTTATAGTCTAAATATATAATTTAATATAAATATATAAATTGTGTGATTATACTGTTCAAAGATTTAACTTGTCTTATCATGTCAAAAGTAGCGAATGAAGCTGCAGATCACCATGTAAATTTCCCTCTTCACATCCACCTGGTCAAGGTACAGTAGATTTTTTCAAGCACAAAAAAAACACAAAACTCCCAGCACATCTAGACCTACAAGAAGCTTGCAAAGGTGCAAAGGTAAGAGAACTGAGCAAACACGGCAGCATTGACCTCTTGACCCAGCATTGCTTCGACATGGTTCAGGGTTGCTATTCACCCAGCATCCCGAACTGGGGCTTAACCTCCGCTGGAGCAGAACAAATCCAGGCCTCCTGAGCTGCACTTGGCTCCTAATCTATCTTCATCCCATTGAGCTGCTTACTTTCTCTTCTGCCTCAAGCTATGAAGCCCGCAGCAAGAGAAGAGTCTACAGCCCACCAGCACCGGCCTGCTCAAGACGGTTGACAAACAGGTTTGATGATATCTGAAAGTTTTGCTAGAGCTCTTTAAAGGAGAGCAAGGCAAAATGAGACAGGGTGATAAAAGGGAACAGTAAACATATAGTAAACAACGAAAAACATGACATATAGTATAGGTGTTTGGGGAATAAATGGAAGAATAAGGGTATTTGGTGGTTTGGCCAATTAATTTAAAGTTTTGATTTTTGGTGATTCACAGGTTTCTAGAGTTTTACTAAAAATGTCTGCAAATATATATAGTTAAATATGTGGGGTAAAATGTTATCATGTTATACACTTGTTGTATTGTGCAGGCATCAGAAGGGCAGTCAGGGAGCATTTATAGATAGCAGTTAATAATTTTAAAAACCAAAAATGAGTCATTGTTTCAACCTTGATTTATTCTGATAATGTACAAATTAGTTTGATATAGTTATTCAATTAATGTAATAATACATACTGATATATTTTTGAAGAAAAATGAAAGGTATTCAATTTTGCCCCACTTGCCGAGCAAAATGACACCTTGGCAAAATGTATGTTTGATGATGATAATACGTCTTGTTTTAATTATTTTTAACTGAAATTTCTATTGAATTTATTTTTACTTGTAAGAAGTTGAAACAAAATTTTAATGTCATTATATTGAGAAGAGGGAAGCTTTATGAAAAACGTCCTGGATACATGATGACAGTAGGACAATCACTATCTATATACTCCAGTTAACTGCTGGAGGCGACTCCAGATAAAGGGAGCAGTCACTTTATTGGGACAACTCATAAAATCTCATAACATATCTCATAACGCACATTTGTACCACTTTATTGAGGCAATATGATTGTGTCCCAATTAACAGAAGTTGACTGCATTATTAAATTTGAAGGAACCAGGTGACCATGATGCACGTTTTATTTTTCCTAGCAATATTTGCTTCATCTGCTTGTTTGTGATTATGATTGTCATTGTCAGTCTACGGTTGTGTCTAGGTCTTGCTTTTATTTGTTACTGTGAATATTAATAAAATGAGTAAATTCTGGTGAAGTGTGAAGTAGAGCTACTTTAAATCCGTCTGAATGTAAATGTGCTTTGAACTTGAACTGATCTTGAGTTGTATTGCTTTGTTGTTGTTGTTTTTTTTTTGTTTTTGTTTTTTTTTTTTTATAAAGGGCATTGCGAAACGGCAATATTCTCATGTCATATGTACCTATGATATACTCTATGGTGCAGAGAAAAGAGAGGTATGGGCTGATCCACAACAAATCATGAGGCCGCAAGACTAGGAGCAGTGATGAGGGTCAGTTGGTGAAACGCCAATGCAGTTTTGAAAGCGAGGGATTTGTTATCTAGGTGAGACTGGCCTACATTCATTCCAGTGCACTGAAGGCCCCACATGCCTCCGGAGCTTCAGACCTGCTAATCTCCCACAACCTCAAGACTTCATTTTGTCAGAGTGCACAAAGCCAATTCTTTCTATTACCCTCACCAATCCAATTACCCTCCTGACTCTCTCACACACACAAAAACACTCTCTGCACTACACGGCAGCTCCGTCCGTCGGTGGGGTTCCCATGCGCGGACCACAAACCCACCCGTGCTGCTTCAGCTATGCCGAGATTAAACAAACACATCTGGCCCAGTTCTCCACCCGGACGGAAGAAGGCTGATTTCCCACAGATATTGTGCTCATTTAAACCCACTGTTGCTCATCGGATATTGTTTTGGCAACATGGCAAGAAAGTAAGTGCCTATGAAATTAAAAGTATTTAATCGAGCCCATGTGCTGTGTTTTTTCCTGCTTCGCCAGCTCAGGCTGGGCAAAGTTCAGCAGCTCACCGTGAATCACAGCTGATCAAAACCAAGACAGCCATACATCATGTGCGGTGGCCATCCATGAAGAGCTTTACTATCTTCAGATTTATTTCGCAATGACAGAAGAGTGGAACATTCCTTTCAGCATTTCTCATGCCGCCAAACTCATAAATCGATTGCTTGTCAGATTATCATGTGCTTCTCTGGAGTTGCTGGACAAATATACTCTTTTGGTTCAGCATAGACACAGTAGTACTTTGGGAGATATTGTTCGTTCTACTCTTCTCTGAAACACAATGTGTCCCTCCAAAGTACGGTGATCAGCAAATCAACACAATTTGATGTTTTCATGCAGTTTCATGTCTCATTTCAGAAGTGCAGAGTCATGGTTCCATTGTGTTTCTGATTAAATGTTTAGCTGAGATCTTAGAAGAGCCAGAAATGTGAGCATATAAGTGTACCTTTTGTCTATTTGACTTCCCCAGAAGGAACGTGGCTCGTACATCAGCCTCTTGGTCACGCTGTTGTCTGGCCCTGGATCTCCTGGTTCTGTTCCAGTTGAGCGACTGGTGGATCCCTGTTGCCTGCAGTGACATCACATCAGCTGTTATTATGGGACAAGACACACTTTGTCTAGAACAAGTGAGAACGGTTGAAGACTACAACAGGATGGAGACTGTTGGTTCAAAAATAAATCAAATTAATATTATTAGTCAGAAACTGCTAGATATCTAGAGTATACAACCTCTAAACTATACTGTAAAATGTGAATGAAAAGATTTGTTTTTACGTTTTTTTCACAAGCCCTCTCTGAATGACAGATCTACAGACGCTACAGATTTCTGTGAAACCCTGAATCATGTCGCTAGACTGCACAAGCAGTTTTGGGAAACTGTGTTTAAAGGTCCCTACGGCAAACTGGAAACAATAGAGCTTTGTGCCAGTCTCACCAGTCGCTGCTAATCTTAACCAGCACACAGTGATTTCTCCTCAAAGCAATGTCTTACAATATGGCAGCATTGTGACACTGAAATAATGGCATTCAAAAAAAACAAAAAAAAAAACCTTCAATAAAAGAAAGCTACGGTAGAAAGGATTAGATTATGCTTTTATAATTCCACAAGACAAAATGTCTGTGTTTAACAGCTGCAAACACAAAAGTAAACAGTACAACAAAGACATTAAAGGCCAAAGAAAACCATCAACAGACAGAATAAACAACAACAGTACAACAATTGTGGAAAAATTAGAAAGAAACAACAATAAATTGATGGTGCAAAAATACAAAATTAGGTAGGGCATTTGACAGTAAGTAGTACTGTAGGCTGTGGTGAGTAATGATCTATGGTATCACTCTAGCAAATGAAAAAGTCATTTTTTTACGTGTGTGTGTGTGTGTGTGTGTGTTTGTGCACTAGACGTTACATTGGATTTACATACAAAACAATATGCCCATCTCACTCTTACCCCACCCATATAATATCCCCCCAATCACACTCTCATCTTAGCCAAATCTGACCCAGCCGAAGGTCCTCACAAGTGCCCTTTGGGCCCTACTTAAGTATAAAAACCTAGTGTGTGTGTGTGTGTGTGTGTGTGTGTGTGTGTGTGACACACGTACCTGTAAGGAAACCGGGTGGTTTCTAGAGTGTCTTCGGGCCGTGTTGGGTGTATCACATGGAGATGATCCAGCACTGAGAGCCTCCTCGATGTCCAAATTAAGCTGATCTAATCTCTTCATGAGCTGGGTCATGGATTCGGACCACGGAGACAAGACACTGGGAGACTCCTGCAGACAGAGGGAACAGATATCCGACATCTTAAGCAAATAAGTCCTGAACATGAAACTGATTAGACAGAGTCATTTAATTAGACGCGGTTCGTCAAGGCCGCTGATGTAGCGAGCCAGAAATAACCATTGGAACCCTTATCTTATTTCTTCAAGGTTTGAAAGTCAGACCGAATTATCTGCTGCATGAAAACACAGAGTTGTTCCAACGTTTATATGTTCCCACAGGACATGTGCTAAATGTTTTATAGCCTGATAGATCAGAGCTGAACTCGCTTGACATGACATGACTTTCTCGTGTCTTTAGATGCCACCGTCAATTCATTTATTTTTTTTTAAAACTAGATGCCACGAGTGAAGCTGGTGACAACTTGATCGCAAACAACCAGCTGCTAGTATGGGACAAACTTAGACTATGACGTCTTCCTCCACATTCTCATTCCAGCAACTTTCACTCATTTCAAACGGCAAGCTTGCAAATCAAATATAAATAGCGTCTGTTCAGCACGGTACTTCACTTGGTCAGGAAGCCGAGGGTTCCTGAGCTAAAAATGATCCGGACCTGCCTCACTCACCAAGTCATAAATCAACAACTGGCCATGCATTTGTGCGACAGAGATACGTGGTTCAGCTAAAGGCTGGAGGTGGGTGTGGGGGTCCGCAAGTCGAATCTCTTGGAATGTGGACATGGTAAGACCCTTGACCAATTAGGTTCAAGATACTGACATTCCTTTCCAAAGCAAACAAAGAGCTAAAAAAGTGTCCGCTGTTTCGTCAAAGAAGGTTTCGGAAATGATGCAAACAGGAAAATCAGGACTGTAAATTTGTCAAACTTTTATTTATCTCACTTCAACTGCTGAATTGGTCTGTGAGCTTTACTGACCATAATGGTCGTTATTCTGAACATGGTGCTCGCAACACCAAGGTTGTGGGCTTGTGAATAACTTAAGACGAACGTTCCTGACCAGTTCAGAATAAAGGAAAGTGTTTATATTAATATCCTAATGACCCGTCCAGGTGGCCCGAGTTAAAAGCCTGTGTGAGCGCCTGGCTGTCCTGAGCTTCTGCGATGAACCATTAACCCTCTTGACTTTGACAAAAGACAATACATTTGTCCATAATCCCTAAATCTGGCCGCCCATGTCGAGGAGCTGAGCAAAACCAAAGAGTGTCTGTTTGGGAAGCAAACTGGTCTTTGTTGACCAGCATATAAGCTGGTAATTATGAAAAGGTATCTTTCAGACACCGTTGACCACTTGTGCACATTTCCGCTGTTATTTTTTCATTATTGACATCATTTGAAAATGGCTGTTTTGTGATAGTACAATAACCAATTAAAGTTGCAGTTCATAGGAGCAGCAAATATACAGTATATTAGATTTTCAAAGTAGACGTTACAGCTTTCTTAAAATCTCACTAAAAAGAATGCTGAAAAACATCTAGTGCAGAGGTGTATTTTTGGAGAGCCACATTTGGCCCGGGAATATGGAACATGTAGCTTTTGTTTCTATTTTATAAACTTTTTTGGTGATTTTAGCCTTTTTGGAGAAAGGGAGTTTAACAGTACAATAATATTAGATTCACTTTCAATCAATGACAACCTTCAAACGTCCCTGAAGGACAAATTCAGAGCAAATCTCTTATAGAGTTAGACCTTTCCAAATGTGTATAATAAGGTCTGAAAATGCACAGTGTTTTTTTTCTGTAATAAACGTTCTCTGTGATGAAGAGCACAATACGGGTCACATCTTCACCCTGTAGACAATAATCTTGACAAGTCTTGACTTAAACGAAATTACCATGTTCTGAAATACAACTGCAGGTCACACTAAAAAAAAACCAGGCATAACACGGTTCATCATTTTTTGTTTCTGTCATCTATCTTCTCGATTTTTCGCATCTAGACCACTATTAAACATTCATGTTGAATATTTGTATACGTTGTGGCCTACAAATTCACAGCAAACTTGTGAATCACCACTGAAGGTCTGAATTGTTCTAAGAAAAACATTTGCCTTTCTGCTGCCATCTGGTGGAACAACATCTAAATCCAAGCAGGATTAGCCTGCTATTTTTTCTAAAGCACTTGGTGCCCAGAGGCAGCAATATGCCCCTGTATATACAACATAAATATTTGTATAAAGTTTTGGATAAAACACATACTGTTTACTCTGATACCTTTCTTCCTGTGTCCTTTATTCTCCAAGTTCCTTTGACTAAAAGTTTCTGCCAAAATGAATAAATGGATATTTTTAATTAAAATTATAGAAACCAGAGACTCAGATCAAATGCTGAGCTTCACAGACTTCTTCTAATAAAGAGCCAAAGTTATTCGTGGCTGAGACAGTAAACACCACTTCACATACAAGGAAAGATTAAACAAACACAAAGAAACAGTTTAGAATCCATTAAGACCAGTAATGTTTATTATTGTTAAACATAATACAGCCGTAGACCATTCTTTTCATGAGCACCCCTGCTTTAATGAAACAGAGATCTACACGTCAGTCAGATAAACAAAACACATGTAAAATCAGACATCAGAGCCCCTCTACTTAAGCACTATAGATAGATAAAAGCCACCTATATCATGTGTGTGTGTTTTCAAAAACTCAACAGTGGTAAAAATGACCCGTTCTGCCATGTTCTTCGTGAGAACATCTACTCGTCATGGCAACTGTGAGTCTGTCTCAGCGGATCGGCACAGAACAGCTAAGGACGACCGTAACTGCGCTGCCGCAAATTGGCAGCATTGTAAATCTCAGCATCGTCCCATTGACATGGAAATGAGGAGTCAAGTGCCTGGCTTCAGCAGCGCTCTGGGCTTCCTGCCACGGCCATGCCACCCACTGAGTGTGCCACCATCACACAGACAGCCTAGCAAGATGTCACCTTTAAAGGCCACCGGCTGTAATCTGCTTGGTGAACTACTTCAAATCCCGGTCAGCTAAAACTCAGGGTTAAAGGTCTTTCATTGCAGGATCCGAATAACGTGGCTCAATCAGAGGAGCACAACGCAAGCAACACAAAGGTTATGGGATAGATTCCCTCGAGACCACTGGACTGTAATGCCACATCAGGATTTAGAGAAATTTAATACGAATCATATCACAAAAGAAATTTAGTAACAATTTATTATCCACATATAGTTTTCTGGATAGGTATTTTGAAACATAGAAAATAATACATTTTCACAGTACTTTTAAAACAATGTATAAGCTGGTTGTTTAATTGTAATGTAAGTGCATTTAACTACATATACGTATTTACTATGAAATATGCGCATCTTACATTTTTATCCTTGCGCCAATACTGCATTTTATTTTTACTTTTCCAAAAGGTTTGAAAAGAGCGCCCCCAGATGCCCAGCAATCAAACTGCATTTAAAATACTAAAATAAAGATTAATCTATTCATTTTCATAATTGCTTTTCTGTTTCTAGACAATCCCAACAACATTAAGCTTGAAGGCAGAAACATGCCATGGTTTGTTGAACACGCAAACCCACACATTCACAGGTTCACTCACACTATGGGAAATGTTTCAAACTCCAGTTTTTAACACGTTTTTGGGGTGAGGTAACACACATTCGCACTGGACGTACAAACCTCTATACATAAAGGCCGGGACAGGGCCTTAAACTTGTTTCTCAAATGGGTTCAACACAATGTTGGCCCACGATGGCACCATGACGCCGAGAACTCAAAAAGTGTTATGAAAGTTAATTCAAACAAGCGAAAAATACAATTGAAATTTTCAGAAGGTATGTGTTTTTCTGGTAGGAATCCAGATGCATAAGAAACTGGCATTTCTCTAGATGGTGCGAATCTTTAACGGTTAGTGATCTTGTGAGGGGAACTGCATTCTTCCACACGTTCTTCTGAAATCAAGCATGAACTAAGCAGTTTAGCACGTGGAGCGCAGGGAGAACTGAGGCCTGACAAATCCACACAAGTGTCTTGGCAAACCACAGGTCAGACCTTCTGTTCAAGAAAAAACAACACTTTCTTTCCCACCGGCACATTCAACATCTGTAAGACTGCGTGTGGTTGTGTTTAGCACAGTTGCACCGTGTTTCCCTGGCATTAACACAATTTCTGAATGCTAGCCTATGTTTAAGAGAAAAACTTTATTTAACAAGAAAGTTACAAGACTTTTGCTCGGACACCTGGGATTAAAAACACAAAGTAGAGAGGCTTCACCACAACATTGAGAGGAGTCAAGCCACCGAGGTGGCCTAGGCATATGTTTAGGATGCCCCTAAAAGTCTTCCAGGAGTAGACTTTTTCCCACCAGAAGAGACTTATCCCACCAGGAAGAAACTCAGAGGAAGACCCAGCACACGACTAGTGAAGAGCGTCACGACTGATGGGCAAGATTAGTGAAGAGCATCACGACTGATGGGCGACACTAGTGAACAGAGTGACGACTGATGGGTGGCCCTAGTGAACAGAGTGACAACTGATGGGTGGCTCTAGTGAAGAGCGTGACACTAATGAAAGACACTAGTATGGAACATCACGACTGATGGGTGACACTAGTGAAGAGCATCACGGCTGATGGAAGACACTAGTGAAGAGCATCACGACTCAATGGCGACACTAGTGAAGAGCATTCCAACTGATGGGCACTACTAGTGAAGAGCATCACGAATGATGGGTGACACTAGTGAAGAGCATCACGGCTGATGGGTGACACTAGTAAAAAGCATCACGACTAATGGGTGACACTAGTGAAGAGCATCACGAATGATGGGTGACACTAGTGAAGAACATTACTACTGATGGGCATCTCTAGTGAAGAGCATCACAACTGATGGGTGACACTAGTGAAGAGCATCACGACTGATGGGTGACACTACTGAAGAGCATCACTACTGATGGGCATCTCTAGTGAAGAGCATCACGACTGATTGGTGACACTAGTGAAGAGCATGACAATTGGTGGATGGCACTAGTGAAGAGAGTCACAACTGATGGACAACCAGAGTGAAGAGCGTGATGACTGATGAGCGACACTAGTGAAGAGAATAATGACTGATTGGCGACACTAGTGAAGAGCATCACAACTGATGGGCAACACTAGTGAAAATCCTTACAACTGATGGGCAATACTAGTGAAGAGCATCACGACTGATGGGCAACACTAGTGAAGATTGTGACAACTAATGGGCAACACTAGTGAAGATGTCAATACTGAAGAGCAATCCTACATTTTTTTTGTAAAAAATGCCCAACTGCTGCCACCAAATTACTGTCACATAACTTCACCACATAAACATCAGATACACAATGAGATCCCGATTACCAAATGCTTTTTGGTATCAATGTTCAGTAAAAACAACAAGAGAAGTGCTGACCTCAGCGCTGCTGCTCTCCTCCTCAGCCTCCAAACTGCTGACGCTGGGAAACGCAGGGTCGGTGCTTTCTCCTCTACCTAGATTGCTTCCTTTTGTTCTAGGCTTGTCAGTTTCTCTATCACCGCTGGAGTTAAGAATAAACTCCTCACACATGGTTGGTTCTGCAAACACCTCATCACAGTCATCTGAAAAAACCACATCACGCCCTTCATTTTCTGAAGACGTCTCAGTTGCATCTGAACCCTCATTGGTCTGACTGTCGCGTATCAGAACTAAGAAAGTGTCATAATCGGCAAAGGTGATGGCGCTGGGTTTGTGTTTGATTATACGAGGAAGTCCTACTCCTCGTGAGATGGGCTGAGGAACTAAGTGAAGTGGATCAAACTGGGAAAAGTTTTCCGGAGTAGATGAAGATGTATTGTTAACTGTTGAGGTGGACATGTCCACAAAATGTCTAAATCCGGTCTCTGTGTTCTGTGTGAGATGAGATACATGAGAATCGCCATTCTTCTTGTGTTCTGGGCTTTCAGTGATGCAGCTCCTTGTATCACAACGATAGTCATTTGCAGGCAGATTTGAAATAACAGAAGGTCCACCATTGTTGGTCTGATTTCTTCGCAAAGAGCGTCTGAACTTCAGCTCTTCAACACCTTCCCTGAACTCTAAATGTGATGAGACTTCTTCTACATGCTCTTCTAGATTAATTTGATTGAAGGTCAGTTTTCCCTCCGCTGTCGAATTTGGGGTTTCAACCATCGCTGAGAACAGCTCATCTGCTGAAGGTATGAGTGTACTGTTCATGTTTAACCTACAGTTTAGCTCTAGTCATAAGGAATATCCAGAAAAGCTGTCGCATGGAGACAGAAGCAGCCATGTTTGTTGGGCTCCACCATTTGGACTCAAGCAGGTCTTTTATACAAAGAAGCAGTTTGGGACAATCATCCTAAAAAAAAAAAAAAGCTGAGATTAGAAAACACAATTTTTCATCTCCATATATGTACCTGTAGTAAAGATATGTCAATTAATAAAAATTTGTGATGTGTTGGGAAACAGCAGAGTCAGAAATGAAGTCAATATTTCGCAAATAAAAATTTCTAAAATAAAAACCAAAGATTTTAAATCAACAAAATAAACAACTGCTACAAAAATGTGCTTGTCTGGAAAATATAACAAAAAAACTTTCTGAAAGGCAAAGTACAACAAACAAGAATCCCACAATGCACTCAAACGTTTAATAATTTTGAATAACGAGAAATCTTCGCAACCAGAAGAATAATCTACTGTGAACCTGGAGTGATGAGCGGAATGACAGGGGACGCCACAGAAGAACGGGGGGTCTGAGGGGCTGAAGACTCAAGTCTGGATCTGCTGAAGATGGTGACATCAGCTTCTCACTCTGATTTACAATCGTCCCGTCTATTCATCAGCGGACCAGAATGTCCCAGGCCAGCGAAGCCCTTCATTACCCCCATGCCACAAAAACACACATTAAACCGCGAGAAGAATGAATGGAGAAGCAAAACACATTCCTTTCTGACACTTTGGTTTAGAAGCATCATCTTGACAGGCGATGAGGAACAGTGAGGAACACCAAACTTATTCTTGGCAGGACGGTACAATCCATCTTTAAATTGAGAAGTGGGGTTTTATTTTTATTAATGTGATTCAAATAGCTTCTGACAGGCCTGAAAAACCAAAGCTGTATACTGTAAAAACACGTGCGCGCCCACACACACACATAGACAAACAAGATGCTGTAGCGTTGTGTTGACACATACATATTTTACATTGAAATAACATAATTGCAAATTGTAAGACCTACAGAATTGTATAAAATGACACTATATCTCCTCAAAAGCTAAAGTGAAGGTGTGTGTGTGTGTTCATGCTTAGGGCTCCAAAGTCTACAATCTTTCTTGATTAAGATGAGGACCATGATGAAGAAGAAGATTGGCCAAACAGTGAACAAGGTTAGAAGTTCGGAGAAAAACTCAGTTCCAGCAGGAATGTGAACATTCAACGTCCTGTGACATGCACAGCTGCATTTTAAACAGCGTTTTGTGTTCATCATTATGCATGAATCTTTCAGGGCCTCATATCCATTGATTTTGTATTCGAAATGAAGTGTTAAAAACTCAGAACGTGGGCAAAATAGTTGTTTTAATAGGGAAAGTCCATAGAAACATGTTGAATTGCCCAATAAAGTGTTATTGACAAGTATGAGTATGACGAACTATGTTAATTTAAACAGACACATGCATATTCACATATGGTATGCTTTCTACACATACACTATAATTTATGCATATATGTGTAGAATGTGTGTTTGTGTGTACTGTACGTGTGTGTGTACAGTATACGCATAGTATATAATCAAACGTAAATTTGATATAACAACTGACTCACTGGTTGTTTTTGTAAGTGAAGCCAAAGGAAACAGTTTGTTTCATCTGAGAGACACTGTTGCAACCACAATTAGAGCCTCGTTCCCTTCAGCCTCTTTTCCTGTCGGGTCAAAGTGAATGGAGGCCTCCTCATTCCCATCCGTCTGAAAGAGAATGTCCTTCAGCTGCACATGAAAAGACCCCCGCTTCACTGTGAACGTCACGTGCCTCATTCACTTTTACAGGATCTTTACTGTCTCTTTGCAGTCTGCATGTTCCACAAAAACGTAAAGGGCTGCTGGAACACAGCGAACACGCTTTGCACATCACAGCCCTTCCCGCCATTTCACCAGCGCCAATAAACAGCGTTTTCAGTGTCTCAGGAGACTAATGGCAAAAAATCTAAAAGTGTCTGAACTACAATTGAACTGGATCAATTCAAAAATTCCAAATTCAAACAAGTAAACTAGTTGTGAGGTAATATTGAATCTAAATAGAAAATATAGAAAATAGAACAAAAAATATATATATGTATATATTAAGATTATATGATTATATTAAATCATTATAATATAATATATTATAATATAATCAAATATGACTCGTCATTCATCAATATCATTCAAAAAAAATGTATATATAATGGATATATATATATATATATATATATATATATATATATATATATATATATATATATATATATATANTTTTTTTTTTTTTTTTTTTTTAAACATGACAGACAACACAAAACGTGTCTCTTTCACAATCACTCACCAGCAGTGTGTTCAACGCTTCACCCCTGTACAATCACACACTCAAGACCATCTCACCTCCGAGCAGGCCTTCAAACGTTGCTGGAGCGTCCGGTGGCAGAACAGCGTGAAAAGCATCTGAAAAGTCATCAGAATCCTAGTCAGTTGGCCCTTTGGTCAGATTGTTCCCTTTTCTCTTCCCCGTGGATAGTCAAGGCTTCTGCCCCGCAGAGGGAGAGGAGCTGTCATCACAAATTCCCCACAATCCCCACAGGCGATGGGAAGCCTCAGCATGCAGTGACTGAGTCATTCAGGGTAAGAGTGGACTGGGAAGAAGAATGTATAGCTGTTGGAAAAATAGTTTGGAGGTGGAGTTAAGGCTCAGAGGAGTGGGCGAGGGAGAGAGAGAGAGTAAGAAGAGAGAGAGAGATACTGTTGTGTAAACAAGGCACTGCACACATTATATTGGCATGTAAATGGCCTTGACTTTAATTGTGTTGGGAAGCAGATCCATGTCTCATTGTGTCCGGCCTGTTGGGTCTGATACCCAAGTCCAAATGCTTGGATGGATTCCAGATGGAGCCTCAAACACACCAATAGAAAACCAAAAATAGAAAAATGTGTGAGACCATAAAAAAACGTGTGGGATTTGTCCTCCCGTAATTCAGTTTGTCAGGATCACCAAAGATGCCAGAACACTGTCACCTAGACAAGTGCCGGTTCAAAATAAAATATGTAGAAAGAAATCATTCTAAACAAACAGTAATAATCCTAGCTAACATTAATGCTTGAGGATTACAACTGATTAACTAATAGAAATTGTATTATGAATACCACACCTTAAAACTACTGGCCAGGAATTTGAGCTGGTCAGATACGATCCTTCATGCAAAGTCCTTATTTGTTGGGAACGCTGAGCCTTGAACTTCCAAGAAAATAATACCGGAAGTTGCAAATCAACTGAGTCCAGCTGACCCTGAGTGGGTGAGTGAGTGAGTGAGTGAGGGGGGAGAGAGAGAGAGAGAGAGAGAGAGAGAGCGAGAGAGAGAGAGAGAGAGAGAGAGAGAGAGACCACAATAAAGCAAACAGTCGAGAAAAGTTAATAGATAAATTGCAAAATTGCAAATAGCTAAATAAATTGAATAACTTAACTAGTTGTGAAACTAGTGTAAATGCAACATTCACTAGTGGCCAATTAAAAAAATACCAAAACCAAACCTGCAAAAGAACTTATCTACCCGCGTCTGAACACACACACGCGCGTGATTTAAAAGACACTGAGGCACTGCAGCATTCCAGCCATGCCTCTATCTTTAATATTACTGTTCTGTTTCAATCCTCCGAAAGATTCCCAACATTCCAAAAAGTCCAGGCAGGTGTTCCGCATTATCACATCTCACTCTGACTCGTCTGCACATCAAGAAACCAAATATCCTTAACATTATCTTATTGTGGCAAGCAATTGAGTTTCAAATGAACTCCAAGTACATAAATCACAGTCAGAAGGCTTGACTCTAGCCGCAGAACGTTTCAACACGTTTGTTTTCACCATATAAGTGCCGACAGTTGCAGGAGTGTCAATGTAATGCCAAATGAATATCAGTCACCATTTTCCATCTTTTTCCAAATCAAATTCAACCTCCTCAACATACAGAAAAGTATGTCGCTTAACATAAAACAAAGCCTTCAATAATAAAGTACAAAACAAATTTAAAATAAAATGTAACAATTATATTTGCCCACATGGGACACAAATTCATCAATCCACTTTCTGAACTGCTTTTCAATTTTTGGATCACGGGGAACTGGAGCCAATCACAAGTGGAAAACATTCCCTGTATTGATGGCCGACCAATCACAGATCAGTTGGTCCAGGAGAGAAGGAAATAAGGGCTCAGCACACGTCTTTGAGGACACCCTGCGTTTACTGTGATGATGTTGGATGTCTTTCTGCCAACTTGAACTTTCTGAGTAATCCAACGAGGAAGGAAATGGGGCAATGTGTTCAGCACCAGCTTGTCCAGTTTGTGGACAGGCTTCTATGGGATGGTGGTTGTGAAGATATGAGTCTTTACCAGTTAAAGTCAATATTTTGGCAATGACTAATTGTTCACAGCACTTCCTTTGTGTGAGCACTACCGGTGTTGTGGCATAATGAAGCTGACTGTTGGCAAAGTCATCAGTAATTAGTCATCTGTAAAGTTTTTTTTTGTCCGATTAATCGACAAGACAAGCTATATTTGTAAGGATCTAATCAGAAAGATCAAAACACAGATCTGAAAATATCAGTGTAAACTTTAATTCAGTTTTTGACTGAATAGGTTCTATGGTTAAAGTACAGTGAAAAACATAATTAAACAAAACAAGTGATAAGATTGCTATTGCAGTTGTTTCCAACTGCAGATCTGGTGAACACTTCACAGCTTTGTCTATCAGAACAGTTTCCTAATCACAAACTGGGGTTTTAAATATCGGGTTGGTTTACATTTACATTCCACCATATCTCCAGTGTCCCATATTGTCAGCATTTCACCCATATTTCAGGCCGTGATGCAACAATGACAACATTCTTTAGATTTATGAATAACCAGAGTGTCATTTCTCTGGCTGTGTGGTGGGACGTGCTGTTTTTAAATTTGACAGTGTGATTGGTTGGTGACTTCCCTAGAGGATTATAAGCTTGTGTTGGGTTTTTATTCATTTGTGCATTGTGGGTTTCATATTCATTGCTAGTCTCACTGGATTAACACTCTGGATAAATGGAAGGTTTCTCTGGATCATCTTATAACCCCGTAGACTCCTAGAGGTCATTTGAATCTAAATCCGCCTCTCTGGATCACGGAACACGCCTCTCAATCACTTTACTCTGAATCTCAGTGTGTGCATTTACCAAAAAAAGCTCCAGATCAAATAAACAAGCTATTAATTATAACTATTAATTCAAACATCATTTATTTAAGGCATGATAGAGGGACGATAGATAGTGGGATAAATATATCTATCTGAGTGTGTCTGTTTGTTGTTTTATGAGAAAGTGATGGTGAGTGATGAAGCTGTGACCTGAAGCCTGTCATAAAGCCTTTATTCAGTGGTGTAAATCAGTTCAGTGGTGAGATCCTGTCACAGACAGATTGCAGAGTGCTTGCGTGTTGTGTGACCTCAGCGTGTTCTGAGAAGGAAACATCACGAATATTCAACTGAAGCTCAAATGAATTGACTGGCAAACAGCCTTGAGCGCAGCGGCCCTGTCTTGACTTGTTAAGTCCACGGGCAAAATCAGGGAACAAATTCCTTTCAGAGGAAAGCAAAGATAGACAGGAAACGTTGGCTGAGATGCCTACAGCATCATACAGTACATATCTGTCTATATATATTCAGTAGTGATAGATTAGAACATCGGGAGAGGAAAGACCGTCAGACGCATTTGGAAAAAATAGCCATTCACGTTTACACCTTTACTTTACTTATTTGAGCATTAGAATCTAAATGCCAACAAAGGAAAGTAAATGATTTACACAAGCCTATCATGAAATACACTACACAGAAAATAGAACAATACATGTAAGTGAACACACAGACAGGGGTTTCACTTTTATTCTTGAGAGTGTCTTAAGTGTTGGTGAAAAAGCTCAATAACAGTGCTCTTATATGTTGTGATGGTGGCAGAGATTATAATTGGAATAGATGAGTTGTCCCAACAGAGAGCAGCTGAACAAGAGAAGGTTCTTGTAACGGACTTAAAGTTTCGTCACAGAGGATCTACTATGTGCTGTTCATTCTCTGATCGTAGATGATGTGATGGAAAATAAACCTATAGCAGAGAGTTGAAATAGGATTGTGCTGTACCACTAACAGTCTAGAAGGTCAAAGTTAAAGTTTTGAACTTGAGCCTCATGCACTTGAAAGTGAATGTCTTTACAACCAGAAAGAGACAGTTGGTAGTGCTTGCATGGGAGGTGTGCAAGAAGGAAACACATTGCTGTCTAAGATAAACATCAAGGCCGGACAAACAATTGTCAGTGAGAAGGTTGACAACGATCTGAGCAGATGCGATGTGAGTCATTTGAACACCAGCAGCAAGACCTGGTCAAACAACTTTATGTAGAATCCATCATAAATTGCATTGCTTATCAGAGCTTGAAGAACATGTCAGAGCATCTGTTAGAAAGATAAAGCAGAAGTGTAACTGGACTATGTAACATATGTCTATATAATACGGTTGTGTGCTGTAAACATTCACCCAGGGTTTGCTGGGAAACACAAGGTTATTTGAATCTAAGCGTCAGTCAAAGCGTTCCATCCATTCCGTAAACACAGACAGATCAGAGCACACAGGAAATTCAGGATATTCATGTTTTCCACTAAGATGTTTGGCAACACGCAAATCTGGAAACAAATGTGAAGCTATACGTGCCTCAGGAACAGCAGTGGAGTTGCTTCATCTTCACCTTCAGCAAACCAACCAGCGGCAAACTTTTCCTGAGCTGCTCAACTTCTGCGTTTGGAGATAACCCAACTGACTGTTGGGTCCAATTCACTTTTCGATGTTGGGTCCAACTGTACTTCTCTACACGTTAATACTTGCAGCCAGGTCAAATTACCCTCAATTAATTGTGATTTCAAACAATGCTTCAAACATAACTGCACAATAATTTCTTAAACATAACTGCCCAAGTAAAATAAAAAATTATGAACTCCTGTATTGTATTTGCACAGAGACATCTGGAAAATTCGATTGGAATACATTTCTAGGAAGTTGATTTCAAAACCATTAACTTTTACTGTCCACTCAAATCTTAATCCAACTTAGATAAAATTTAGATAAAAGTTTAGATAAAAGAGATAGTTAGATAAATTAGATAATTTGCTTCTACTTGTTAAACACTTGTAGCATTTCAATCTAGAACAAAACTAGAAAAAGAAAATATAGACAGTCTTACAGACAGTCAGATGCGGTTTGGTGTGATTTTGCAAGATGAGTGTGTGTGTTGAAACTAGTCAGAGAAAACTAAAGTAGATGTCATGGCTTTACTAACAACCAGCTACATAGGTCTGAGAAGAACACTGTGTCAAGACCCTACACTGCTCTATTGAAAAATAATATAATTTAGAAAATTTAGAAAAACCAAACACACAGGGACAAATAGAAAGACACTAGTAAGAGTGTGAAAAAAGTGAGAAAGACTGTAGTAGAGAAAACATGCGTGAGAGAGAAAGAGAGAGAACACAATTGGGAGTGTGCATTAAAGGAGACATAAGAAAGAATGGCTGATAGAAAAAGAGAGAAAGTTGAGAAATGCAAAAAAAGGGAAGGACAGAGAATAGAGAAAGAAAGAAATAGAAGAAAATAAAAACAGATAGAGTAATTAAGTAAATAGAGAGAAAGCTAAGATGTGAAGAGACAACAGTAAATGATGGAAAAAAAGGGAAAAGAGAAATATGATATTTATTCAATTAGAAATACATAAAAATAGTTTACAATGAAACACAAAAAACACTTAAGAACAATTGAATAATTTTCCCCGTCCTGAAAACTGAACAGCGTCATGGTCTCTGGGAGACCATCATCCCAAAATAAGCCTGGTCTTCCTCACATGTCTCCTCTACAAATCAAGCATTTGACAGAGCATTTGCTGTAAACAACATCGACCTGACCACCATCAGGACGAGAAGATACTGAAACCAGTTCCTTCACGACGAGTTTATTATTACTGACCAAACAAACGACCACGTTTCACCAAACCACCCCTTCAGTTACTGCATCCACCTGAACCAAACTCATCACCACATCAGCTCTAGATTCCAACCATGATGCATTAGGAACTAACTGATGGCCACTTGTCCGAGGAGAGTAGACGTGTTCTTCTCTCATCATCACCATCCCACAGCCGCGCACGTGTCCGTGGTGAAAACATCATTCCAGCAGCCTGCTGGAACAGATGCTTCCACCAAGTGAGAGAAGAGCACAAGTATCTGAAGAATGGCGTTTGGATGAGAATCAACAGCCTCGGGCGAGCCAGGAGAACATCTCAGGCTCATCTGTAAACACAGGGCCCCAAATCCTCAAGAAAAGCCAGAAGAGCTCCGCAGAGATTATGGAAACGGATGTGTGGTTATTCTGGTTTACGGCTAGACTGTAAATCTGAGCATTAAAGGCCAGAGACTCGAAAACTCCTCTCAGAGGGAAAGCTGGTGTAGATGAGTGAGAGCTTCTAGAAAAAAGATCTCACTCGTATATATTCTATGTACATTCTAAGATCAGGATTACGAAACGCTTGTTAGGAGAACTGTAAAAGTATTGTAAAAGCGCTAGAAAAATCCTGTCGCGTTCCATCGATAAAATGTACAACATTAAAGACACGGCAAATTGGCAATGCTAAATGTAGCATACCTCGGGGAATTAGCATTAATAAATGTTCGTTAGCTATAAAGATGAAACAACTCACACGGTAAAGTTGGTGGGATTTAGCTGAACTCGTCATTCACTCTTGTTTCGGTTTGGTGTCCGTTACGCATCGTTTGATTGTATAACTCTTTTCCAAGTGACTCATGAAATGTGAAGGACTTGGCG
Organism: Paedocypris micromegethes; assembly: GCA_028031935.1. Lineage (NCBI taxonomy): Eukaryota > Metazoa > Chordata > Actinopteri > Cypriniformes > Paedocypris > Paedocypris micromegethes. The sequence continues at coordinate 3,474,307 of CM051503.1, read as the reverse complement.
ATCAACGGAATCTCTTTAGGTTTATTTATAAGGATTTTTTAAATGATATTCATTCGATTCAAAAGTATCATATAGAACCCATGAGTGAAAAATGTCAACATAAATTCGTTACTGGCGCTTTTATTGCTTATATCCTTATACGTCGTAAAATCGTTTCATTCTAATATTGTTTTATTTCAAAATATATATATATATTATTTAAAATGTATATTCAAATTTATTTTCTTTGGAATTAACGTTCTATTAATATAGGTCATTTGATAAACTCAGTGGATCGATTCAAGACCCACTCACCCACAGACAATACAAGCAGTACTGCTCTTCACCGTAGGGCGGCAGTACCACACCACATTAACACCGAAAGACGACGAACAAGAGCCAAACCCCAAAACAAACTGTTGTGTTTGCTCAATATTCAATAGTGCATGTGAAACCTGGAATAAACAGACGACTAGTATCTAGTATTTACGGTATTCGTATTTACAACCATAAGACAAAAGTTGACAATATAACAGCAGCACCATCACATCGCATTTGTAATGAAAAGTAACGGTTTGAGTGCCACTAAGTGTGATGGGTAATGGGTGTCACATTATATATGTGTGTAGACACATATATAAAGCCCCCTCCCCCCACATACAAACACACACACACTCAGACTTTTATAGAAAGATAAATAGAGCAGGAACAAATATTTTATATATTGTAGATAACATAAGATCATGATATTAATTAATGTTAAATATAATCACGAATTACATTTAAATAATAATCATTAAACATACATTAGTTTCGTTTTGTAAAATGTTTACTGTACATTAAATTTATTATTAACGTTTTATTGTTGTATTACAATAACAAATGGCAGTCCTGGCCTAATAGTTTGAAAGTTACTCTAGTTGGGTTGTAGGTTCGAATCCACAACTGGCTGGTACTACACTGGTACTCGCTTCTCACTACTCAGAGTGTGTGAATTATGTGCATCTATGATCGGGATGCTGGAAGGATAAATGAACAAATGAATGAGCAAATAAATGGATGGACAGACAATCATATAGGAGAAGAGGTTGGATAAAATGGTAGATAGGTTCACCTATCCATAAATGGAGCAAACAACGAATGAATAGATGGATGAATAAATAAATGAAAAGACTAATGAATAAATGTTGAACAGATTGGCGTGTAGATAAAGAGTTTTAGGGATGGATTGATACATGAAAAAAGGAGTTGTTGTAGGGTAGAAGAATCAGAACTGTAGCTGCCGTTTAATTCCGGGTTTTCCTAACAAGATCTGGATGTTTCTCCAGGAGGTTTATCCTGAGATGCTGATCGATTGGGACTCTGGCACTCAATAATTCACAGAGCTGCTCGGGAGGAAGGTAAGTCACATGATGCCACACACTGCAATTAGGTTCTCAACTGAGTGCTGTACACGATCAAGAGTTTAGACTAAGACCATTTACACACACAAACACAAACAAATACACATAAGAATATGTATATACTTGCATACACATTGTGAATGGGTTTATTGATTTGGGACGAACAATGGAGTCTCTCTCTCTCTCTGGGCATCCTATCTTTCTACACTCATCAGTTTCTTACTACAAAAACTTGAACGAGACTAAGCACATAAGATAAAAAAAAACAGTGCTTTTATTTCCAAGACCAAACACACAAACAACAAAGATTTAGAATTTTAAAGCTTCAAATTAAACATTCCCATAAATATATCCACATTGACACACACAGACTTAAATAACTGCTTTAAATGATCTTCGAGGTTCACAGATGAGAACTCAAACAGCAGATGTATTAACACGGTCTGTATAAAAATTTAAATGCTTACGCACGTGACACGATCACTTGACAAATCGACAGATTCACAGGCATGGTGTGATCACAAGGGGAATAACCGTGTGCTGTGTTCACCTCAGGCAGACATTGCTCAAGTCAGTTAACAGTAACACAGCATTGAAATCAGTGCAAGTTTAAGATGAGCTGATGCCTAACCAATCAAATGCAAAACAGATCCACCAACACTTTAAAATTAAGTTCAACCAATAAAAACAATTTCCCTCTTGTTCACCGACACCTTGCTTGTTATTGCCATTGATACAAAAACAACGCTACTAGCATTGCCATTTTAACGTTTAAAATAACATTTGAATACTTTAAAATGACTATTATAAATACATTAAATGAAGATTTAAACCCTCCAAACTTGGACCTTCTCAGCCACCACACACCAGTTGGCGTGGTCCAAGTAAGTGTGCAGAACATGGAGCTCGTCCACATGGTTTTCGATCAACTCCATCAGTTCTCCTTCCCTGAACACGTGGTAATACCTCAGACAGGAGTCCTTGAGCTGCTCGCAATCCAACCCAAATCCATCGGTTCTCTGTGATGGCTCTGGAATTGATCCAGAGTCCAGTTCTTCACCGTTCTGTAACGGCTCCTGGTGGGGAACGAGGTCAGGCAGAGGCACTAAAGAACAATCACGAACAAGCTCCACAGAAGCCATCCCATTCCCAATTCTATTTTCTGATTCGTGGCCTTGCTGATATGGTTCTGAGGTAAAGACATCTTCTTCTAGGCTGGTTCTGGCCGAGAAGAGACTGGACATCTGCCTGATCAGGCCCTTACTGCTAGTTCTCTGGGCTTTACTCTCAATTGCCTCAGGGTTGGATGATGAGCGAGACAGAAGACTGAAGTCCAGCACGGAATCCAAAGATCTGGAGAAGAACCACAGTTTGAGCTGTTTCTGCTGGCTGGGGTCGTCCACCACGCAAGATGTGCTTTTGACTTTCCTGTGCTTGTCACTGGACGCGTCGCCTGATGCTCCCAGTGCAGGTGATGACGGTGGATTGGGGTTCCACGGAACAAAGATGTCCTGTTTCTCAAACTTGCGCCGCTTCTGCTCCATGGCCCACACGTAAATCATAATGCGGCCTCCCACGCGCAGGGTCCGCGCCATCTCTTTTATTGCTCGGATACGTCGTTCTTTGGTGGACATGTGATGGATTACTAGGGTAAAAGTGGAGAAGAAATACATTTATCAAATTGACAAGAGACTGGACTGCCAGCACTAAAATGAAAGAGATAAAGCCAAATCACTGAAGAAATAAGACACTAAAATGTAACATTCATGTTAGTTGAATATGAGTAAACGAAAAAAAATTGACACACACAAATACTATTAATAAAGTATCGTCCAATCTTTAAATCCATCTAAACAAGCGAAAGATATAATGACAGCCATGACAAAAAACGAGTTGGGTGATCTCATAGATGGAGAAAGAGAGAAAATTGAAAAAAAGTGTTAGTGAAGATCAGAGAGAAAATGAGTGCCAGAGACACACATACTGAGTGTAAGAGAGAAGGAAAACTATAAAGAATGTGTAAAATAGAAAGTGACAGGGTAGGAGAAAGACAGGCAGAGAGACAAGTGACAGATAAAATGGTAGAAAAAAAGAGAAGGAAAGAAAGTGAGTGAAGTCTCATATGACTGATGATTGACGCACTAATTCTGGCAATGAAGCTGTAAATCCTAAAATGAATGGCAAAAATAGCACAAACTCAGGTGAGTGTTTGTGTGTGGAGCAGGTTTTTGATCACAGACTCTTATATCATGTGTGCAGAACCATGAGAGGTTGCCAGGCGACAACAAACACTCCCGAGCCTCTAATCCCGCATCACCTGGAAACACCCGAGTAAAGCATCCCACCATTCCACCTTCATCACACACACACACACACACACACACACACACACACACACACACACACACACACAGACACCTGATTGAGAGTCAGGAGAAAAATCCTTCCCTGATTGTGTAAGATGAAGTGAGTGTGACCACAGATCATTAATGAGTCTATCACTCCTCCAAGTGAAATTTTATTCTAAAACTACTAAATCAATTCAATGTGAATTCATCTAGGAAATAATGTGTTCTGATTCACAATAGTGTGTGCTGACTTTCTCTGTGGAGTTTTCTGAAGAAATCCATGCAAGTCAGGCATAGTTATGCTTTTACTGAGAATGACGTGCATCTACATTACCTGCGATGGAGAGCACCGCGTCGAAGCATGCGTCTCTGTAGGGCAAACGCAGGCCGTCGCACTGCTGAACCTCGTGACCGTGGCTCCAGGCCGAGTCCACCAGTGGGCGACACACATCACAGCCCAGCTTGAAGATCTCCTCATTGATGTGCAAATATTTCCCATTGCCGCATCCTGCGAGACACAGAATGAACTATTTGTTCCGTGCTGACTGTAAGAACATCAGCATATTCGTCCTTATTACATTTGAACACAGTTAATTGCATTTTCTCTTGAAGTAAAGGCTGTCAACAAAGGTTGAATGTGATAACAACGCATTAATCAAACTTTAATCATGTTTTTTCGAGCTGCAGAAAGAAAGCGGAATTAATTGGTTTCTTTTCGCATAGACACAATTGACTCTGAAGTGACACATCATTATGTTGAACAGATGAGGTGTCTGTGCTCTTCAATATGAACGGGCCAGGATGCTGACAACATCAAATGACTATAAATGTTATATATATTAAAAAAACGAATGTAGAGGAGAAAATACTTCAAAATTTTAATATCTTAAATTAAGGATGCACCGATACCACTTGATTGGAAAAACAATATTGCATTTCAGTACTCGCCAATACAGAGTGCTTAATAAAAACATGACTTATATTACCAGGTAACAGCGAAACATTTATTTAAAGCGAAAAGCATGTTGTATGCAACATATTACAGAATAAACTTTAAACTGTGACTGCGCAGTCAAGTATTTATTTTTTCCAGTTTCTTTCCAGTTTTTTTTTTCCCAAACTCTGCCGCTTTGGACAGCACTAATAAGGGGCAATAATAATACATATTTGCTATTTAGTGCGCAATATTTTAAAACACATTACAACATTTTTCTCTCTTCTTGCAAGAGTTTGCTGCAGCGTGAGTTGTGTTGGTTTTGAAGTGAACTTTTGTACTCGTTGTCATGTTGGGATTTTAGGGGCTTCATTAAATTACTCATCTGGACATGAGCACAATTTGCAGTCCGCATTTGCATTATAAAAATACCGTATTTTCCGGACTATAAGCCGCTACTTTTGTCATAGGTTTTGAACCATTCGGCTTATACAAAGGTGCGGTTATTCTGCAGATTTTTTTCCACCGGTAGGGTAAGCAGATATGATTTTTATAAGTTTTAATCAGCAAAGTTGCTGGTGTTAAAATACAGGTTAGGAAAGGATCTATTTAGTTACATACATGTACATTTACAATTCAAAATCGTTCTGTTCCTGTAGTAAATACAGTGGTTTGTGGTAGATAAGCTTCAAGCCTGAGCGCAATAGGTGAAAATCCGCATTTACGTATTTATTTAACACTTATTCAGACTTTTAAAACAATTTTTTTCACGTAGTATTCTTTATTAAAGTAATGTTAACAAACAACTCAGTACAAAAATCACAGGAACAGATGTCAAGTAATAATGGCAAGTTAGGCACAACATAAAAAAACGAAAGATTGTTGAGCAGTATGTACTAAAGATTTTAGACACATACAGTACAACGGAACAAATGTCAAGCAATAAAACGGTAAGTGTTTTATTGTTTTATGCACCACGTAAAAAATGAAAAATTATCATGCTACCAGTACTATAAAATTTAATACATTCATTCATTTAATGAATTCAAGCAAAAAAACAATAATTGGACGACGTAAAAACAAAAAATTGTTATGCGTACAGTAACGGAACGAAATATTCATATATAATATACCATGCTTCTCGCTAGCACGCGTCCACGGAGATATTAATTTTCAAAGTGTTTGAATGGGGGAATATCAGGCGCGAGCGCTGGGGCTCGTGCGTGGTCGCGGGAGGACGTCCGACATTTCGCATCTCCGCGCCAAGACGCGTCCGCAGAGGCCCTTCTCCAGACGCTACCAGACGCGCATGAGTCTTTCGAGGTAACGGCTCAAGAACCGACATCAGCAGACCTCGCGGTCGCGCATGAATATTTCGATATATTTCTTTTATAATTTATGCATACCTAATAAAAAAATCTGCGAAGACGTGAATCCGTGAACATACGTAATAAAGAAAATAAATCTAATCCAAAAACATACATATCTGTAGCTAGCAAAACTCTCCAGGTTTCGACTGAAACCCTTGTTCCCTGTCAGGTAATGTTGTCCCCATGTGTCAAGTGAACAACTGGAAAGGAAACTTTTTTTAATAGAGTGGATGCAGCTTGTTTATCTTTTTTTTTTTTTTCCAAAACTTGAGCGAATGCGGCTTATATACAGGTGCGGCTTATAGTCCAGAAAATACGGTAGTTCAACGCCGGTGCCAGTACCAGTATTGGTGCATCCATATCTTAAATACATCTATAACACCTATTATTCTTTAAGTACATGACACGTCCATCTAGAAGTCTAGCTTGAGTCTCTCAGATGCCGATACTTGAGAAGCCTCTGGGCAGACAAATAGTTCATTGAGAGAAAACAAGCCCTTGCCTATATCAGCCACGATGCTGCCGGGCTCCTGCTCCATCAGGAAGTGCTTGACTTTGGGCCAGGCCTTGTAGCGGCTGTCGTTGAAGTGTGGCGCGATCCTCTGGTACACGCTGTGAACATGCTCTCTCTCCAGCTGGCTCGCAGCCTCCTCCATGCTGCTCGCCATTAAAGTCCATGGAGCATCTTCACCGCTCACAGGCCTGAGCAACAACATGAGATTTACATTCTAACACATGCAAAACTATAGTGGAATACTTAACCTATATTCCTATATTAAACCTTTCATTTCCTTTACATTTTATAGAGCAAATACTAAATACAAGCTTTTTTTGATTAATATTAATCGATTAATAATACAGTATAATAATTATTATAAGTATAAAGATGAGTGGTCTTGGGTTTTGTTTATAGTTTTTGCACATGTCATATCACCATTTCTCCCACGTTTCGTTACATTTGTGATTTGATTAATTATTCGGTTTTTTTGTTAACGTGCTGATCATGTTAACTGTTTATTAGATCTTGTATTAATTTTCACGGGCGTCAGTTGCTAGTTGTTTGTATGTACCAATATGTATGTTGATGTCAAGTGTTTGCTTCCTGAGTTCAGAGATTTCTAGAGTGTTTCCGCGTGTAAATTAGTCTTGCAGAGGCATTTCTCAGTGAAGTCATTGAATCCCCAGTTTACACCCGCATCTTTTTTTTTCCTCATGCGCACTATTATTATAATTTGTTTTATCTCATTTAGTAAAAGCAATGTCTCCCAAATGTGTTTTTCTCTTCTCAAAATAAAACACTATAAGTGACAGGTCTGAGATTTTAGCGTGTACATCTGCACTTAAATATCAACATGAAAATCATCATACCTTGCGTTTGAGAACAGATTACTGCAGATATTTTTTTTTTATTTGTCTCGAGTTAACTCGATATGTTCATCCATTTATTATAATATAACATTATCAGACTTCTATTTAGTAATGGATCTTAAGCAGTAATGAATTACATTTTTTTTTAGCTCATTGTTTAATCGTTTACACAAAACAGTCGGTCACAGAAGTTATATGAATATGTATCTTGTATGTCATAAATTGAATTGAAAAAAAAAAAAACTATAAATGTTTTACTAATTGTTTGTAGACAATTGATTTACTTCTCTTTCTCTCGTGCGACAGATGTTAATAAATGGTGGTTGACTGCAGTGTCTCTGACGGATGCAGTAGTTTGTCTCTTCACAGTTGCACTTTATTCACAACAGCATCATGCTTCACTGTCAGGACCAGACGTACATCTCTTCCTCGCCGCTCCTCAACTTCCTCCTCTCCAACTTCAGGGAAGCTCTAAAACATAAATCACATGGGCTTTCAAGCATCTTCACCACAACCTGCTGTGCGAGAAACTGCCGAGTCAAGGTTTGTCTTTAAAGCCTCTTCAACTTTGCAAACAAAACAAACGTTTGGTTTACCCAAAAATATAAGGCCTATTTAGGATTACAGGCTGAATGAATCCGGTCACGGACTCCAATAAATCACAATATAAGCTGCCTTCTGATTGGCTTGGGACTGCTGGTCATTTATCAGGCAGTCCCAAGCCAATCAGAGATCACGACACTTTCACGTCAGGATAAACCAGTAACATTCTCAAGCAAATCAGAGGTCAACTATCATCAGATTGTTTTTGTTTCGAGTCTTTATTAAATTTATATTATATAAATGGTTAAAAGTTCTACACATTTGCATTTTAATGATTATAATTCAATTGCTACAAACTGTTTGACTTATAAAAATAATTTGTTGTTAAATTACATCTATAAAAATCTTACTGATACAGTGCAGTGTTTGGTCATTTTTTCTTTTTTTTTTTTTAAAGACCAGAATTGTGCTACAATATACCAGAACTGCATTTCAAAAGGCAAGTTCCAGTCAATCTTCTCAAGGCCAAGCAAATCAATGTGACCTTCATCCAACACGACTTATTTAATTGTGTTTATTTTAATCCCATTTCCGTGGATAATGAAGGAAAGAGAAATCTATAACTGCTGTGTTTTGATTGCATAAGAGACTCTGTATATCACATTGTGACTGTTGCTGAAGTTAAAACAACTCATTTCTGAACACTTCAGTGATTTAATTGAGTGAATGTGTTACATAAAACCAGGCAGTGGCAATTCAGCCGAAAAGAGAATCTCGTCTGCTCTGATACAAACATATGGACTCACCAGAACCGCTACATTATCATCGTTACACGTTATTATACGCTTTTAAATAAATGCTTCTTAGAACACATGGGTCAAGTTCAGTCAGATTCAAATTATGCATTCATTTCCTACTAAGAACTGGGAGAATATACATACTGCATATAAGATGTGACAAAAAAACGTTATATAATTGGGCAGATTCTTAGAATAATATAAAGCCAAAATTGTCAGTACATTTGTTCTTTAATTAACATGGCAGAATTAATCCAACAACGTGTGAATAATCCCACGATTTCTACCCAGTGATAATGTGATCGACTCCAGCTCCAGCGTGACCCATGTGAGGAACCACCACAAAAATTGATAGATGAATGAAAATGTTGAATGGGTATGGAATCAGATTAGTGCCAAAATTATCAAACGGAAATGTTAAACAAAAATGCTTCATATTTATGTTTTTCCGCTTGCAATTTTCACGTTTTCATTTGAAACCTTTTTTTTGATTCTGACACAGGCTTCACATGAGGCCCTTTCTCTGATTGGCTGGGGAGAATGTGATTGGCAGCTCCGTGCCCAGAAAGTATGGGAGGAGCTCAGAAAGCGTGCACCATGTTTTTCACCGCATTTTTAAATATTAGTATACAATAAACTGTGATAAATTGTTATTTTTGCACAATTTTGCAAAACTGTTGTGCTAAAGACTACTTTGCAATAATAATAGACATTGTTTTGTTTCTACACATAGAAATACTGTGTTATCAAACTGTGTACAGAGAAGGTCCTGAAAAGCGTTTTATAAAAAAATTGTATTACTATCATATAATTATTATTATTATTAACATTAATAAATAAATATCAATAATACGATATTTTTGTGTTTTTTTTAAACACACCATTCCGTGCTAACTATAATTTAACGTGAAACCCTGTATACATGCGCACTAAATAACAAGTACAGGTATTTCTGGTGCAGTGACGTGTCGGTCCAGAACTCATCACTACAAACGGATAAATACTCAGACGATTAAGATGGTCTGATTCTGTGTTTAGCGCTCACTAAACCTCCCACACTTCCTGGTCAAGAAGCTGCCAATCACATCCTCACCAGCCAATCAGAGGAAAGGTGAAGGCCCACATGAAGCTTGTGCCAGAAGAAGAAAAAATTCAAATAAAAACATGAAGATTGCAAGCGAAAAATAAAAAAACAAACGTAAATGTGGATCATTTTCGTTCGTTTCTTAGAAATGGATGTAATAGATGAGTAATCAATGCTTTGAAAGCATAGAATTGCTGGATGGAGGGAAAACATGGAAATGCGGGCAAAGGAAGGTTGATTGCTGGATTGAAATTAGGGGAAAAATGGAAAATGAAATGAGGAATAAAAAGGAAATTGTAAAAATTAAATAATGATAAGGTTAGGGTTAGAGAACTGTTGATGAATGAGATGAATAGAAGAATGGAGAGATGGTCTATATGAATTACCAATCAACAGGACATGTGGACGTATAGATAAAAATTTTGGATGATAAAAAAATATGAATATCATGCACTACCATTCAAAAGTTTGGGGTCACTTTGAAATGTCCTTATTTATTGAAAGAATAGCACTGTTTTTGTCAATGAAAATAACGTTAAACTAATCAGAAATTCACGTTATACATTCCTAATGTGGTAAATAACTATTCTAGCTGTAAATGTCTGGTTTTTGGTGCTATACATAATATATCTACGTGTATAGAAGTCAATTTCCAGCAGCTGTCACAGTGCTTAATGATAGAGTTTGCTAACAATAATGGTGCTTGTGTTAGCACTGCTGGAAACAGTTTAGCTGGTTAAAGAAGCTATAAAACTGACCTTCCTTTGAGCAGGTTGAGAATCTGGAGCATCACATTTGTGGGGTCAAATGCTCAAAAAGGCCAGAAATAGAGAACCTTCGTGTGAAACACGACAGTCTATGTTTGTTCTTAGAAAATAAAGTGTGACTGTTCATGGAACACACAAATTGTCAAGGTGACCCCAAACTTCTGAACGGTAGTGTACATGGAATAAAAAAAATAATTCATTACATTTCAAAACAAATACCATTTGCATGAGTAATAATTACATTAACAGATTAAAAGCTGATTAATAATTACATTAACAGATTAAAAGCTGGACACAGAACACACATAATAGAAAAGCCCAACAATATTCATTCAAGAAATGTATTACGAGTGTTTAAGACATTGCACAACACAGTGGGAGTGTCAGACGTGTGGATGAGCTCAAGACTGTACGTATAGTTGTAGGTGTTAACTGTCCGGAATACCCACACAGTTTGACCCGTCAGATCGTCCTAACGAGTTTCAACCACGTTCATGGCCGGGTTTTCTGTGGATTCTTTTTGGCTTTAACTTATAAATGTCAAGGACACATCAGACTAGAGCTGCAACGAGTAGTCGACGCCGTCGACGTAATCGATTACGTAAATACGTCGACGCAAAAATCGCGCGTCGAGTAGTCGCTTTTTGCTTTCATTTTTTTTCAAACATGGCGGCGCGGGAAACTAACGGAGCAGACGATGGCAAATAAGTGGTCAAAAGTGTGGGAAACATAAATGGATGATCGAGGTTTCTGTCATTAGGACACATTTTGGCTTCAGGAAGGATGACATAGAACAAAATAAACTTTAAATGACGACACGAAGGCATTGCTAATCGAACACAGAAAGCGTAGTAACCGTCGCCTAACTGAACACCGGCGAGGCGCGAGCGCAACTGTAAGTGTCTGTTTAATGTTTCTCCGATGTCTGTTTAATGTGCATTTAAGAGCTGCTGTTTTAGTTAGTGAAAGTTAGGGAAAGACGCGCTCGAGGTTAGATTTGGTCGCGCGCGCAGTGTGCGCGTCGCTCTCGCTGTCTCCCTCGCTCTCTCTTCCCTGCGCTCTGTCTCTCTCTCTCTCTCAGTCTCTCTTCCCTGCGCTCTGTCTCTCTCTCGCTCTCCCTCCCAACAGTGTTTAACGGAGTTCGATTTTCATTACTGCAAATCTGTTGTTTACATTGATACGTTGCATATGCAGGAAATACACAGGATACACTATTCATATCTTATTATAAATAATAATAGTTGTTTTAATTAGAAGATAACTGCTAATTTTTCATGTCAATACGAAATTTACACACTGTGCTTTAATTTCAGTTGTTGATGTTAATTAAATAATCATATAGAAGATCTGCGTTTAGTTAAATTATTTTAAAACTTGATTTGAAAAAAAAAAAGCGTCACCTCTGAGCAGATAGACACGTGTGATTACATTTTTTTAGGATTGATATTTTATGTTGCACTTTAATATTTACAGTCGAGTCATCTCACTGAATTCATTTTGCACTTGTGTTAAGAACTCATACGGCCTCGTTAATTTTGATTTGCACTTTGTGTAATTTTGATGTCTTTATTTTGGCCTAAATGTAATGTTTTAAGGGATATTGAAATGTACTATGCGGTTTTGTACAAGATAAGCTTCAGTTAAGTCACTTTGTTGTTGGCTGAATTTAAATGCACTTTACAGGGGGGCGGGGTTATCTTTAACCAGTTTAGGTGTGTGTTTGTGCCCCCTTGTTTCATATGGCCTTTGTGTTTAAAAAAATTTAAAAAAGTTAAAAAGTGTTAATTAAAAACTAAATAGCATGTTTATTTAAATTTTTATGGACAAATAATCGTTTGGGCAAAATATAATCGTTAGAATAATCGGAAAATTAGTTGATAGATTAGTCGACTAATCGAAAAAATAATCAATAGATTAATCGATAAGAAAATAATCGTTAGTTGCAGCTCTACATCAGACCCACAAATGAGTTTCCAGCAAACGCAATATCATTCATTAACATATCATGCTCACTTGAATCCTAATAATTACGGACTTAGTCTCACTTGTCGTGCACAGCATATCAAACAGGAGAAATGAAGGAAGCACAAACGTGCCATTTAGTGTAATGCAAAGGATCTAAACCAGCGAAAATTGAAACAAACAATAAGATTAATATTATTAAAACTCTCACAGAGCTTAACAGTTTGTAAATAAAATCAGCTTTTTTCTGGAAAATACTGTTTTTCACAGTATCACTGGTTCACAGTACACACAGGTTCACTGCATAGCATGTACGTTTGGGCACATATGACCTCAGAAACAGATTCTGTGATTTTCATACATCACATGGCTTGTTCGGAAGAAATATGCCAGTCTCATTTCTCGTACAAACAGACCGTCAGAGCCCCAGACGGAACTGCACAACCACTTATTTTTCCAGCTGGCATTTCAGGCGCGTGGCAGCCTCTTGGCCTTGGAAGTCTAAACAATATTAAAAGATGATGCGGAGGTGCTGCTTATCAAATGACGCCTCACTGAAAGATGTCAACCGATGCGGTCAAAGACGTCTTCACAGCAGATCAAGCCTGTGTCAGGAATGACGAATGGTCTCATCTCCCTCGGGCTCGTACGATTGGATTGCGGCGATAGCGAGCGCTCCAAGGGTCCCTCATTATCCAGACTATTTTAAGCTCCCACCCGCTGACGGATGGATGGGAGATGAGTGTTACGGCATCAGCATCCAGCAAACGAGACTGAATCCGACTGTCCCTTTGAGTCATTAAAATGCCGGATTCGACAGGCATTACGTAAACAGCTGAGCGCGGGATGTTGAGCGAATGCTGAAAAACAGCTTCTGAAATTAGAAGTCACAGACATCTGGACTGGTCCACAGACAACAGGTCAGCACCAAAACACATGCAAAAATCACAATGATTACATCAGATGATCAATTACTTCACGTTTCAATAATGATGCTTGGATTTGATTAGCAGAAACTGTAGGATGCCCAGAAGCATCAGACCTCGAGAAGTTCATAGTATAGAGAATATTAACCCCGTGTCATTAATAAACACAGTCACGTGCAGCGAAAAACTGATCGTTTCTGTGGTTAAGAAAGATCAGGCTTGTTAATCCACTATACAAGTCACAAAACAGTTTTTTGGTTTTAGTGTTCTTTATCATAATAATTCAATTTGTTCAACTGCCATGTCATCAAACAAGCTGCTTTCGTATAATTCAAATTAAAGACCCGGTGGAAGTGATCACCACCAATGTGAATTATTTAAACAAAATAATAATCATATTATTAATAATCAACACAAATAGAAAGAAAGTAACATCTAGAAAGATATATGTATATAACTCAACACGCGCGCACACACACTTGCTGGTGCAACCACAAAACGGCTCAATTCATGTTTTAGGAAGCAATGGACTACGTAAACTCTATAGTAACTCTTCCTTGACCTTTAATAGTGCCTTAATTACATAAACAACGCCACAACGTGTCCTCTGTGTGTATCTTCTAGCGGACAAAACGAGCCGACATGGAGCAGTGGAAAGTTTCATTCAATGTCTGTTTGCAATACAAGCAGACGCGACGGTTACGCTACAAACGACCCAAACCAACCTACCTTCACCAAGACGTGGTGATAGACATTTGATCCGACGAACGTCCATCTATTTATCGCGACATCCCTTCGAAAGTGCTTAAAGTGTGTAAAACACTAACACGCTATGCACTCAGAAACGAGCAGAGCACGCGCGGGGAGCGCATAATGAACGCACGCTCACTTCACTCGAGCCCTTGTCTAGCAATGTTCGAATCGCAAACAAGTAATTCTTTTGAACCGGATCTTTAAAATGAGTCACTCGTACCGACTCGACAATGGATTTCAAAATCCATTGATCGCAAAAACGTTGCATTTAATGCATTTCCTCGAAGCTTGTACATGTTAAACGAAGTATGCAAACGAAACGAAAGTTTCGTTTAATTTAGTATCGTAAGTTTTACATTGTGTAGCGATGCGCAAAAATAAAACTCTGGATTCGGTCGTTTTTAGCACCTCGGATGTACATTTTGTATTTAATAGAGTCATCAGGAAAATGGTAAAACATCGAAATTAGATCGACCTACAGTTCAAATACGGTAATTATCATTTCAAAACCATCCCAGAAGAATCGAAACATTTCCACGAACGAGTCGTTTGAATTGAATCAGATTTCCAAATGCAACCGGACGGATGAGTGAATTTAATGAAAACAGGGAACACTGCGCCTCTAGTCAAGCGCGTCTACCATTGGTCGAGACGCTCACGTGACCAACACACAACAAACACGCCGGGTCTGTTCTTTCTTGTACTACTTTTACTAAGACACGACGTACTACGATTTCTCTCTCTCACACACACACACACACACGCGCGCGCGCGCGCTACTGTGTGTATATGGACGTGTGAAAACGAAAAACAAGAGAACATGGTATTTAAAGAGAATATTTTATTGGTTCAGCAGAGTGAAAAACTGATTGGTGACGGTGAAGGGTTTTTTAACATCCCAACACAAATGTTCCATTTCAAACACTAATAAAATGACATGAATTTCTCATCAGACCAGTGTTTCATCTGCACATGCACAATCATATGCACCAGAATCACACAAATGTAAAAAGGATCTTAAAAAACAGGAAAGAATAAGATGACAAACACATTACAAAAAAAACAAGAACTAAAAACAGGTAATCATGTAGCACGGTACAGAACACACACGAAACAGGTACAGTACTGCTAAAAGTTGTTCAGGGGTTTTCTTTCACTTGAACAGCTGGTTCAACATATTTAAAGCAGGAAGTAAAAGCTATACAAGTGAAGGGTGAGGAAGTCAACTATTTACATGTTCTTTCTCAAAGCTGTAAAATCACGTTTCACACACAAGACGATGGAAGGTGAATCACGAGGGGGCGCGGGGTGATGGGGCTGAAGCGCATGACAGAAAAGACGGCAAAATACAGCTGAAGCAGATGCACGGCTCCAAGAGTCCAAACGGTTCCACAAGTTTTTTCCACGGAACTTAAATTGCTCTTGGTTTGTTGCTGTTATGCACTCATCTTCGTCCCTGTCTTCCAACCTTTCGTCGCAGCTAGAAAACAGGTTGGGATTATAAATACACACGTCCAGTTCTTTGCTCGACACGTCCTGTCAATACTGTATCCTATGGTGTAT
The DNA here is from genome assembly GCA_028031935.1 of Paedocypris micromegethes. NCBI lineage: Eukaryota > Metazoa > Chordata > Actinopteri > Cypriniformes > Paedocypris > Paedocypris micromegethes. Next base: position 3,458,510 of record CM051503.1, on the reverse strand, counting down.
TAAGGAGAACGCTTTCGGGAACGGCGGTCCCACAGTAAAAAGTCAAAGACACCTACCGTAGTATGACAACATTAAAAATTGTCTGTTTGGAGCTAAAGAACCTAAACTCACTTTAGGCGAAGAGTCCATCGACTCGTCTTCCTCTTCCTCACTTTGTGGAGCTGCATCCAGCTCCTCCTCAGACTCCTCCTCCTGGTTGGCAACAGCTCTTGTTCTCCCCGCACTGAAACAATTTAGGTGGTCAGCTGAAGTCCTGACCTCGGCGTGGAGAGGAGCTAACAGAAAGCTCGGCCTACCTGGCTTTTCTGGCCGCTGTCTGGGTCTTTGGAGGCCGTCCTCTTCTTTTCTGAGGTGTGGATTCGACAGATTCGCTGGCCTCCAACATCTCTGATCTGAAAACAAACATCAGTAGCTCAATAAAAGTTCAAGGTGTTCACACACACACACACACACACACACACACACACACACACACACACACACACACACAAGTGAAAATGGGTAGCTGTTAAAAAGTGTTAAAAAAAACCCCCAACAATTAATGATTTAAGTTTGTCATGAGAATTCAGTAAAAAAAAAAAAACTTTTTTTAAAAATGAAAGAAAAATGATCACTAGAATCTGAATTAAAATCTAACATAAAAGAAAAATATAGAAATAGAATAAATATGGAATAAATAGAATAAGAAGTGTCAGGTACAGTATAAAATGGTATGGAATGTATTGCAAAGGAAACACAATAAACAAAGTGTAGCAATTACTTCTAAGTGTAAAAGTAATTTGTTTATTACTACAAAGTGTACAAGTACTTATATTGGTAAATAAACGTCTTATAAAGTCATAAATATAAAGTCAAAACCTAATTAAAAAAGGAAAATAACTGTAATAATCACTCTGCTACCTTGGTTTGCGTCCTCGTCTCCCTTTGGGCTTCACCTCCATGTTCTCACTGCCTGCATCATCATCGTCCTCATCTTCTTCCTCCTGCTGTTCTTCATCGTCATCTTCAGCACGGGGCGCAGCCTTCCTCCGGCCTCTCCGTCCCTTAGTGGGCGTGTCATCTTTCGCAGCGGTGGCCGACTTGGGCGGCCTTCCTCGACGAGCCTTCTTTGGAGGACTGTTCTGCTCGTCTTCGGTCTCCATGCTGGTCTCGGCCATGTTCCCACTCTCGCCCCACTGGTCCTCGGTGTCATCAGTGCTAGTGTTAGCCGCTTTCTTCCGCCCGCGCTTGGGCTTCTCTTGGCTTTTGTCGTCCTGAATGGAAGCCACACCACGTTTGCGCCCTCTGCTGGGTTTTTCAGTCTCTGAAGGACTTTTCATTGAGATGTCTTCGTTCTCACTGTGGTCAACATCAGCGGAGTCCAGTCTGAAGACAGACAGCAAGACAGCAGCTCTTTACATCACACATCCTCACATTTTATTTATAGTGGTCTAAAGTCTTCTATTCTGAATAACTTCTTTTAATGTTTTACTGAATATAAAACTGCAGTCAAAAGGTGTTCACTGGACCTAAATGGACCATTCTATTTCAGAAATGTTGCATCATGAAGAAAAGTGCTGAGTGAGAATACTGGGTTAACACAAGGAATCCATGCAAACTCTGACCAGAACGTCACGACCTCACACCACGTCATTCCTTCTTGCCGAGAAGCGACTGCGCAACTTTGATATCACCACCTTCAGAATAACAGGCGACATCATTGGATTAATGTGCCCAGCCCTAATTTCAATTCATTTTCCTACCAAGGCCATTTATTTCCAAGCTGTGAAAAGCCACAAATCACATAATAACAAAGCGGAAGAAACCTATTAAATGTATTAAAGCCGCAGCTCCACGTGAGTCGTGATCTCCTCATGAAAGCGGCGACATTAAGCCGTGAGTCATCTCCTTGTCAGTGGGCAGCACAAAGCCCCTCGACCACGCATCAGGTAATGAAGAAAGATCAAGCGATCGTAGCTACGAGACAGCGCTCTTCTCAATCAGACAAACCAGTCACTCGCAAGCTTCTTCACTTGTTCCTCAGAAGAAATATATTATTGATTGATGTTCAGTGTTTGCGGCAAGACTTGCGGCTAGATTAATTGAAAAAAATAGGCGATAGATCAGTTGAATAATAAAAAAATTATTGATACAAGAAAATAATCGTTAGCTGCTACACACAGACACACACACCAAGATTGCAAGTTCGAATCCTTCTACAACCATCACAAAAAAAATAAAATCTGTTGATTCGGTTCTGACTCGAGGCTGAGTCTTGTCAAAGATTCAACACTCAATTCTACTAACACTGAGCGTTGGGGATGCTAACCTTCCTTTGCTGCGTCCGGGTGATCCGGGGTTGGAGTTGCTGCTGGCGTTGCTGATGGTCTCCATGCGGGAGAGTTTGGTCTGGAGTTTTCCAGTGGCAGACAGGGGCTTGTTCACCGCACCCAGGACGTTTGCTGCCTTCGGCTGCAGGGAGACTCAGTAAGTCAGAAACTGAACAGCACAAGACAAACGTGACACTACCTTGCCAGGCGTGAAGAAAGACTTCATCTCGGGAGGCAGATAGTTTTTTGTGTTGCTGAAATTCTGAAAGACAGTGACAATAGCCAGAATTGAGACATTGTCAGTTTCTTCAACTCTGTGTAATCATACACGTGATTTTGGAATAGTTTAGATTGGAATAAAACCATGAGTTTAGGTGACTTTTTAGGTGACTTTTGACTTCTGAATAGTAAAGTTCCTGAAGTGAATATTGAAAACAATCATTTTCAATACTAGGTTGATTTTTCATGATGCACAGTTGATCTTTTTGGCCAATAAAAAGCCAGTTTATTTTCCAGTTTCAACATTTCAAATTGTCCGTACTTGCTCTTTGCAATATGAAAAATAATTGTTCGGCTTTCTCAAAACTTGCACAGCCACAAAAAAAGGTCACATTTTCGTTTAGTCACATGGTCTCTCCTTGTCTGTTTTTAGAGTGTAACTGTGAGAATGGAAGTGTGACAGGTCGTAGAGAGATCCAGCACCTTGTCTGGTTGTGTGAAGTAACGTGCAGGCAGAACCGGATCCTTCGGCGACTCCAGACTGTATGTGGTGCTCTTGGAGATGACGATGTTCATGGCCACATCACACACCGTGTATAGCTTCTACAAAAAGAACAGGAACAAAAAGTGTGAATACCAGGAAATTCACACTTGTGCTTCACAATTGCATAACAGTATATCTGATAAGATTTGTATAAAATTCTGTGGTCAATCACTGTAGAATTTACACTAGAGGTTTACGGTTCAATTCCCAGAAAAATAATGAATGCGTTTCAACATTGTACTGTTGCACACTGTTATCATGTGGATAAATGCAACATGAAATGTACAGTTATAGTTTTTCACATGTACTGGAAGTCCCAATAACATTTATTTTCCTGAACCAGTCAGTCATAAAATATTAATATTTATCAGAGATATTCACTGTTATGCATATTTTAGCCTAATTTCCATTTTTGTATAGCTACCACTTGCACCACCTGTTTGAGGATAATATTTTTCTAAAGCATTTTAACCAACATTTTAAATCACTTTTCTACAAGTAAATTATTAAATTGCATTCACTTTTCTTCACGTGTACATACTTATACATTTATCTTTTAAAATCTTGCAGATTTTAGGACATCTTGCTTTTATATAGCCTAATGTTGCACATTTTGACATGTCTGTGTGTGTGTGTGTGCGTGTGTGTGTGTGTGTGTGATTATATATCGTTACTTAAAACTTTTATTAAACCAATGCTTCCAGGCAAATGAAACCAAAATCTATTCAACATGACAAACCTCATTTATCTTGGGATCATCAGGACATTGTCCATCTTTAGTCTGTTTTATGTTTTCGACCATTTTTCTGATAAATGCATGACTGTTGTTTTCATTCTTGGCCATTAAAATCTCCAGAACGAACCACAAAGCCCTGAAAAAAGGGATAGCTTGAAAAATGAAAGATGAACAAGCACTAAAAGCAGCAATCAAACATTACCTCCATTATAAAAAACTATCTGAAGGCTAATGCTTCGTACAAAATGTACGAACATTTCAATCAATGACAATATGCTCATAAGAACATCAAAGCAAAGATAGAAAGACTGACTCTTTAACGTCCTTGAGCTGCTCGATGTCCTGGACCTTCACGTAGTCGGGATCGTGGACCAGAAGGTGAATTGCATATGGCACCACATACTCCGGTAGGAGAGAGATCAGCTTTTCTGTAAACACACACACACCACTAATATGGCAATATGACCGAGAAAAAAAACTTGAGTCGTACATGTATATACACACAGACATATATACATACGTATCTATAAAAATGTAGTGGAGTAACGAGTACATCTCCTTAATCAAAAAAGTAGAGAGAAAAAGTTGCTAAAAATTTTGATAGCCAGTTACTTAAGTATTGTTGTTGAAGTGCTTCAGTATTGAATGTACCTGTACTACGTTCATTTACTCAAGTACTTTACACCACTGGTCACGAGTAGCTATTTATGGTCATGTATTAGTGCTCATGTTGTTCAGTGTGAGAACACATACTGTACAGTGACTTCCAGGAAATACTCCTAGCAGGATTTTCCGGATGCTAATCTTACCGCTGACGGCAGCGTGTTGTTTCAGGTATTCCCGTCTCAGGTTGATGTTTTTCACCAGGCACTGACGGGCATGAGCCCTGCGCTCCTTCACCGGGTCTTTGGCACAGAGCGTGAAGATAGCCAGGTATTCAAGGGGCAGACGCAACCGACACAAGCCTTTGTGCAGCTTCTGGGCGAAGGCCTGTCGCACTTGGTAGCACTCGTCCTGAGAGAGAAGGGAAAACTCAGTAGCCAATATTATGCAATTTAGATGTTGCTTTTAAAAAATAAATAAAGGCCTCACGTTAATGACGAGAGAGCAAAGCTGATACTGCTCCAGAGTGATGATCTCATGGTAGCACGGCTCCTGAGCCAAACGCAGAATCGAACACCCAGCTGCCAGTCGGAGGCGAGACATGTCTGGTTTCCTGTACATCCACAGGAACAAATCAGGTAAAAGATGTAAGATAAGACAATATCCATTAGACCCGTTCTAATCACAGTAGTTGATATTTTATATTTATAGTTACGCGGAAACCTCTTTTCTCCATCTGCTTCAAAAGACTATTGCGTAGTGGATCAACAGTGGCTCACCCCATCTTTCCCTGCTCCGTCAGGTCACCATCACTGCTCAAGATGGCCGTCAGCATCCTGAGAGTGGAGTTTCCTGATTTACTCTGATTGTTCTTTACACCCAGCAGCCACCTCACCATCAGCTTGAGACCCTGAATCTGAGTTGCAAAGAAACAGCATTCACGATTTCTAACAAAACATTCCCAATTAGTAATTTAATGCGTGTAGTGAACAAAATGTATAGATACAAAGTGACAGCTGTTGCCTGATTGGTCGACTTATTGAGGCAGGCACGTACAAGGCCAATTTTGTTAAAACTATTGTTAAAAAAATATTGTTGCTAATAGCAAATGATATTCTACAAATAATCAATGAATACATTGATTTATCATGCTACAGATTACTCAGGTTCATTAATACTGAATCACGACACTAATGTAATGTAACAGTGTTTTGTTCTTACCTTGGCCAGAGTTTCAGAGGAGACTTCATCATCAGAAACCCACAGTTTGGTAGTTTTCTTGCCTGGAATCTATATAAAGTCAAATTAAATCAGACTCTTCATCAGTATATGACCAAAATACAGCCCTGTACTGCGAAATAGCTTCAAGTCATAATCAGTCATAAATGCAAAAAAAAAGGAGCATATTTAATATTCTAGATGGCTGTGGATTTGCCATGAGATTTTCAATTACTAAATGAGATTCTGAACAAATACGTCATTAGCATTCGCTCCACGCTTAACACATATAGTGTCATCCAACTAAAACGCATGCTCTACCATAAAATGCAGTTCGGCTGGTAGTAAATGTGTGTTAGACTCGACTGCTCGCACACGTGAGAGGCATACAAATGAGCAGTGTGAGTGAATGCCATTGGAGCATTAGACCTCATACGATTCAATCAACATTTACCCTTTACGGCAGAACATTAATGTGATTGTGTTTTAATGTACCCGGTCGTTCATTAGCAGGTCTTTAACGATGAAATTGGCCACTAAAGACTTGAGCGGAGCAGCAAACTGTTCTGGAGCCAGCATGGCCAGGTGTCCGAGTGTGGTCAGCGGAGTGATGAGCAGCTCCATGTTGTCCGAGTCCAGGCCCTTATGCAGAGGCTATGGTGTATAAAATAAAGCAGAATTAACAGGCTTTACACAGGCTTTTAAAAGCAACTAAATATGTGATCATACCTCAAATATCTGTGCAAAGTGTGTGTCTCTGTTGGTGAACATGGCGTGGATGCAGTGGATTGCATACTTGGCCTGGCGAGGAGGGCCCTTCTTGGCTTTTTGCTGCAGTACTGGTAACAAAACTCTAGGGGGCAGAAGGATGTAAAACAGGTGGACATGAATGGAGTGGTCTACATTACAGACATCTGAAGTATCATCATCTAAAAATGAGCATTTTAAAAGCATGTGCTGTATTACCACTCAAACTCACGATTTAATGTGTGGGAAGCTCTCCTCCAGCTTGCTGCCAGTGTTCTTAAAGATCTGCAGCGCTGCCTCTGCGACCTTCTCGTCCTCCATCTTCAGACAGCCCAGCAAGGACTCGAAGGTCTCGGCCGAGTGGAACGATACAGGGTGTGTAAAGGACAGGACCTGAGGACCAGGAAGACACTTCACAACCACTCTACATGAAACTACCACCACCAGAGAAACCATCTGAATGAGTAATACTGTCATTTTCGGGCTGTAAGGCTTAAAATACTAAAAATGTTTTTTAAATTGGCTGCCTTTTTTTAAGAATGCTTTTTTTTCTTCAATTATTGCAGTAGGATATAGTATAATAATAATAATAATAATAATAATAAAAAATACATTTTATTTAGCGGTGCCTTTCTAAGCACTCAAGAACACCTTACAGACAATATACATGTACAAATTGTAAAATCAAATGGTAAAAACAGAGATACACTACTGAAATCTAGAGACAAATTAGGCTAAGAGAAAAAAATCTAATAATAAGAAAAAAATCTAATCTAAGAAAAAAAAAGTAATCTACGGTAAAAAGATGTGTTTTAAGAAGCAACTTAAAATTTACCAGACAAACACACTTGCGTAAGTATAGTACTTTATTACATACAGCAAAATAATAAAAAAAAAACATATTGTCACTTGTTCGTTTATATAACTGTTGACGATGAACAAAATAATGTGAATCCATTTTAATCATGCAAAAATGTTGGCTGTTTAAAAAAGCTGAAGGAGAATAGTGTTCCATGTGTGTTAATAGAATGTTGTTGAAAAAGCATGTTAAATGAAGTTTGTTTTGCGCAATTGTATAATCCAGAAAATACAGTACATTTATTTGATTAACAATTATTTATGAAATACAGAGATGCACCGAAATGAAAATTCTTGGCTGAAACTCGAAAAAGAGGAAAGCCTGGCCGAAAACCGAAACACCGAAAGAATTGCATTTATTGCAATGATGGTGTACTAACTTTACTAAAACCAAGGCATTGCAACTGCTTACATTACTAATGAAGCTTCAAAGAATACATAAAACAAAATGTGTTACAAATATGCAAATATTTATTTATATATGCAACACTCAAGAGTATAAAATATAATTCAAACTAAAATGTTTGACCTACTGGCCTGATGAAATGTTGTGAAATTAAAAGTTCCTCCATTAAAAATTGCATTTAAGTTTAAAGTGCATTCAGAACAAGTGCAAAGGACACAACATTTTCTCTGCAGGTCTTAATAATAGTATAAATAGGTTGCTGTTGAGCTTGTCATCTGACTGACATTTGAGAAAGATTTGAGACTGCATTTAAATAAAGCCAGTGGATAAAAAATATACATCTTGCAGAAATCTGTCACATATAAAGTAGCCTAAAACAAAATAGCCTACGTATTAGTATTATTAGAGGTACTTTCTTACAGGATTTCACTGAACATATCAGACAATGAGGGTGCAAACCTCTCATCTGGTGCAGAGGGATGAGTCTGCTTTCTGCTCCGCTTAGTCTTGGTCTTCACACCGGTTCTGTGCTTCTATCGCTGCTTTAACTCCTCATCTAAATACCGCTCTTTATAACGCGGATCAAGTACAGTCGCGATGAAGTGCAGAGGATTCGAACATATTTCTATGGATCGTGCGCTGACAGACTCTAATCGCAGATTTTTCATAGTTTTTACCGTGGTATTTACGCGCTTTAGAGCTGCGATAAAAGGAATAGTGTCTGCTACAGACGCATCAGATGAGCTGATCTCTTTAGTTTGCTGCTCAAACGGAGTAAGAAGAGAGAGAATGCTCTCTATTAAGAGCCACTGGTGTGAAGTGAATGTCGCGGGGATCGGCGCTGCGCTATGCTAAGTTATCCCGCCAATGCTCGCGTGCAACTCTCGCGGTCTCAGCTTACGTCATCAACTTTCGGCCGTGTTGTTTCGGTGATAAAAGTGTTTCGGCCGAAAACCAAAAATGCACTTTTTGAAAATTTTCGGTGGCCGAATATTCAGTACATCCCTAATGAAATATAATTATGTAATAATTGCATTTTAATAATTGTAACTTTATTAATTCCTCAGTGGGTAAATTTGTCTCTGCATTTGACTTGTTTGAACAGTCAACACACACACAAAGTAAAGCACACAACTACCCCATTACAGTAATACTAGTACAGTATTAGTACAAGTTTTAGTATAGCGATTTAGTAAATGCTAAATGTTTAAGTTAATTACACACAGATGAAATTATAAAAAATGTGTGTGTACGTATATATAATATAAATATACATTGCTAATCGAATACAGAAAGCGTTAAGAAACTGAATTAATAGATCACCCGTGAGGCGCATGCATCGCGCATGCGCTGTGCCGCTCCATGTCTGTAATGTGCCGGTTTTTTAAATCGGCTGTCCGCAAGACCCGTAAAACGCGCGCACGAGAACATTCTGCTCGTTTTGTTTTGGTCAAAGTCTGATTTCGATTGTTGATTGTTCGATTATCGACGTGGGTTTCACGCAACAAAGTCTAGACGCGCGTGCGAGAGAGAGAGAGAAAGTGACGTGTGCTCTCTCTCGCTCTCTCTCTCCTTCTCCAGGTTTCCCCTTATAACGTTATAATTTCGTGCTTTATGTAAAATAAGAATACCCCCCCCACAAAACCGTGATATAATACAGATAACATCTGTGCACTAGAAAATACTGTGATATGAATTTTATCTCATAACGGCCACCCCTAATATAATATATATATATATATATATATATATATATATATATATATATATATATATATATATATATATATATATACGTATATACTACGTGTATGTGTGTGTGTACAGTTATATAAAATTGACTGTTGGGGGCAAAAACGTCAAAAAAAAAAAAAAATATATATATATATATATATCACGATACTGATATTTGTTTGAAATGATTCCCTTGTATCAAATTGGTGACTTGTATGTACCTTCAGAAGCTCCAAACCGGCTCTGATGGCCTGTTCGGTCGGGACACCCTCATCTTCATCATCGGCTGTCCCTTCTATGGACTTGTTCACCTGTTTGATAAGAGCACTTCACAAACAAGAGAGGAAACGTTAGGCTGCAGACAAAAAAAATATGTTACACTAGATATCTTCATTCAAGTCTGATGGTCAAAATACCTGATGGATTCAGTGTCGATGTGAACAGGTGCTATTCTCTCCAGCAAAAACTTCACCATCTCCAGGAAAGGGTTGCTTGGCTGTTTGGGGCTGCTGAGCTTTTTAGTAATGTCCTTCTGTTGAGATGAAAAAACACATACTAACAGAGTGATCACAAAACCAGATTTGTAAAATCCAATAAAAATCTTTATATTATATATTATTATCGACATTATGGTGTCGATATTAAAACGACACCATGGCAAAAATCTAAATCAGCAGCACAAAAAGTGGTTTCTTTTAATCCTCACAACATGAAATCAAACAAAGACAATACATTTCCAACAGGAGTGTGTGTGTGTGTGTGTGTGTGTGTGTGTGTGTGAGAGAAAGTGAGCGGTGTCATGTGCTCAAGTGTCTCGATCTGTGATTGGTTGATCAGAAATAAAGGGTGTGTCCTCAGAGATGCTGAGATCAACTCCAGAAACGGGCTTAAAAGAATGGAAAGCGCTCTTACCACACAGACCTCGGCCTGTTTACACGAGCAAGACGGGCTGACAAGAGTTTCTAGCTGTTTTCTAATCTTGTCGTCCTCCTCAAGAACCTGCGCAAGCTTCTTCACAAAGTCCTGTGTCTTGCCTGGATCTGGAAGGTTTCCTTAAAAAAAACCCAAAGTTGTTGAAAATATTTTCATCACTTTAAACTACCTGATAATTGAGTTTTACATATGTGCAAAACTTACTTGTGATGACCATGACTTTCGAAAACACGGCCTTGTTGTAAGAGTCCGACTGGAGAGAGAAATGTTGCAAATTTGATAACTTACAAGATTAATCTTATTATATTCTTTTAATTAAATGTTATATTTCAGCTACTACTTTAAATAGCTTAAAGTGATGAGAATTATTTTATTGGTTTGATTTTAATGCCAAAAACCCACCTTTGGCTGCTTCACCAGATCCATAAGATCTTTGACATGATGCCTCAGCATGTTCTGACACTTCCACATTTCATTTAACGCTCTAAAAGCAAGACAAACATAAACCTTGAATATTTACACTGAATGTTTAAGTAAATTTTCATATTTCATCCAAGAAAACATTTCCTCCTGCTGCTCTGGAACAAGTACTGTGTTGTTCAGACCGCGTTCAGTCTGGTTATCAAAAGCTTGTACAGAGATGATTGGCATTAGCACGATCACTTACTTGACAGCGTTTCCATCTAATGTGGCGTAGAGGTAATACAGGCATTTCATGCGCTCGGCTGTGTCTAGATTGTGAGGAACCAGATACTGGGCGAAGATTCGTTCCACCAGCAACCTGAAGGACAAACAAACTTATTTCTCATCTCAAATCCCATTAAGCTCGCACATTATTTTCTCAGACGCATTATTAGCCATTAAACGGGTTTGAAACGCTGGGAAAGCGACGGGATTGACGAGCCAGTCATAACACAAAATTGAATTTGCGCAGAGCTGTCAACACATGCTCACATGAAGCAATGACATCAGAATCAAATACTCCAACTAGACAGGAAACCATTAGAACGCAAGGTGTGGAATTAGCTTTCAGACAATAGCTAACAATAAAGCAAAGCTAAGGCTTTCTGGGGCATTTCTCCTCCAGTAGCTCCAGGCCGCAGACAATCTGTGACAACAGCGAATCCCATTAGCATATAAATGACTGAAAAGCAAAAATGGTTTTATTTCTTGCATTGAAATTCTCCAACAGTTTTCCTCCTGCAGAACTAAACAAATGTAGCCGGACAACATCTCAACAATCAATAGTACTGTACCTCCTGAGCATTTAACAGGATCAAAGGAATAGAGGAAGTCTTGATAGACAAATCCAATTTAACCGGTAAATTTTTTTACAAAAAAAGTTTTAAACAAAAAGTATTTCTACCGTATATTCATAAAAAAAATGTAGGCTAACTTATGACTGTGAGGTAACATTAGTAAAAAAAAAAAAAAAAAAAAACATCAGAGACGACCTTCAGGAATCTCTAAAGGACAAATTTTCTGCTGAAAAGTAACCAGTGAACTTTCAAAATGTACAAAAAGAAATAAAAACGAAAAAATTACGCTTAAAATAGGCAACGGAGGGTGAGTAGCCAATTATTTATTCCTTTTCTCACATGTTGACAAGATAACTAGATTTTTTAATATCCATATTTAATTGCAATGTTGTGGCCTGCGCACATTTCCAGCAAAGTCCAGTTTGTCCCTCAAATCATGAACGTTGGGAACCACTGGGCTAAAATTAGCCTAAAGACTAACCTAGAGAGCTCAGACTCACCGGTCATCGATGCTGTTCTGGTAGTATATGTGGAGCAGCTTGTCTTTGATCCAGGATATCTGCTTTGCTGCTTCCTTTCCGGCCTCCGTCTGCAATGCGTATTTCTTATAGATCTGAGCTAGGCCCATCATGGCCTCCTTACGGACACGCCACTGCAAAATACACACAACAGACAAGGTGCCAACATGTCACATCCACACATTTAAGATGTTTTTTGAAGAATAATTTCTGAACTTGTGGAAAATAACTGAGCTCTTATTCTGTAGTTGCTCATTTAGCTTTACTAACTATTGCAAAAGATACTTCAACTTAAACCTACAGAACAAATGAACTCATCAAAAAAAAGAAATATGCAGTTTAAGAAATAACCATTTTACATTAATAAATACTAGTTAAATTACCCATCTATTTTATTACAATTTAAATAGTAACATCTATCTATACAAATTAATTGTACAAAAAAAAAGTGTGCAACACGTTCAACTTTGTACATTTTTTTTAATGATTGTTTCAGTAAGGGAAAAAAAAAAAAAGAAAAAAAAACCTGTCATCCTAAAAACTTGCAATTTTAGTTCACTATTCTCAGGTCAACTTCAATAGAAAGTGAGCGACATTCTTATGAACAGCGCCAAAATACCACCGTACAATTTCTTTCTTTTGAACGGTGATGGTGACTGGCAGATTGGTGACATGTTTAAAGAAAAAAAAGTTTCCTTCATGCTGTATGGAAATAAAAAGCCTTTGTGGGTTTAGACATAGACTGGAGACTCACTAGACACTTTAATGTGTCTTTAAACGCACCTTCACTACAAAATCTTAAATTATGGCACTTCATGTCTTGCTAATGCTTTGTTTTTTTCCCTCCTTTTTCCCCGTGTTTCACTCCTCTCCTGAGCGCTGAGTGCGGTACTATTCGCTCAGAGGATTGTTGGTGCCACGAGGATGGAGATGACGTTGATCATTTTCTATGTCGCTGCCCTGGACCTTCTGACAACCTGGGGCTCAGAAGTAGCCTGGGGCCCACCCCTCAATGTGGTAAGGTTTTTTTTTTACCTGGCCAATGTCGCAGATTTTGCTTTGCTCACTATGGTCATAGCCATAATCTTAAACTGTTGCAACTGTGAAAAGCGCTTTACAAATGCACTAAACATGAAGACATTTATCCTTTTTATTCCGTTGCATGATCTACCAACACTTTTTATGCAATTGATTTTTACATTAATCACAATATGTTTTGGGCGTCATAAGCTACTGAATCAAACCAGGCAAGAAGTAAAAAAACAAAACAAAACAGTTCTTCCATTAAAACTTTCACTGAAAGCTTCTGCAAAGCCAGAGAATGGGTTATTTTAGAGTTTTAGAGCAATTTACCTCCTCCCATCAGCTTCAAGCTCAGACAGCTGCTGAATAAACTTTAAAAAATAGAAAGCAGACTGTTCCTGTAAAAACAAGCAGCTAATGCATCTCGACACATTCCGTGATTGGCTTTGGGGTGCTGATGACAGACGTGTCCCACAAATCACACACTGCAGAGAATCTGATGGGGTGGGAAAGAGAAGTGTTTACCCGTTTGTCCAGAGTTCTTTCCCTCACAAAGTTCAGCAGATGATCGTTCACCAGACACAAGTCCTTTTTGGAGGCCGTCACAATGGACACAATGACATCGTGTCGAATCGCCTCTTCTGGGTCATGTGACCTGACTTTCAAATACTCTGCAGGACATAAAAAAAGAAAAGTGTGAAATTGATTTAGCCTTTTTCGACATTTAAAGTTTTGCTAGACGAACATTTTGCTAGATGAAAATTTAATTTTAATTAAGATTTTTAAGGTACGCATAAAAAAAAATCAGATTTAATTGCGTCAGATCGTACCTGTGAGATCTTTAGCCAGATCCGGATGGTTCATCAGGCAATGGCTGGCAAATTTCACACATTCCAGTCGAACAGGAACATGGATGTCATTAAACCTAAGTGAACATAAGAGCTTAACATCATTACGTCTGACAAAGTGGATGAACACAAAACTACAGCAGCGAGACGTACCGGCCGAGATAGCACTGCCAGAGCGGCTTGTTTTGCGACGCCAGCTCTGAATCCTTCGCGCCAAACATCTTAGCGAGGAGCTTCACGACTTGCAAGCGCTCATCATTATCGTTGCTCTACAAAAACACACACACACACACAAGTTCAGAATTGACTGGAGGACAACTAGGTGCAACTGAAAAAAAAACTGCAACTAGGTTTTTTTTTAATATTTAAAAACACAATATATAAAGAAATAAATTTAAAATTTATAATATAATTTATAAATAAATAAATAAAAAACACTGATAATCAGGAACTGACAAATAAATAAATTCCATCGGCGAGTTGCTGTTACCTTAAGCTTGAACTCCAGCTGAGGCAGTACTGACATCAGAAGATGGCTGTCGATGTTGTAGAGCTCCAGGATCAAGTCAAAGACGTGTTCGGACAGATCGCTGACAGAAGTCTTTCCCAGCATCAGCACCTGGTTGAAGAACTGAGACACGGCAAACGACGCGTCACACGATTGCTTTTGTCAGCCTGGATGTGTCTGGAAGTAGCTCATTCTGAAGCTTCGATCAGAGTTTAGTTTGGACAGAGCTTGATCGAAATAAAAGGCAAGTGGCTTCATCCATTTAGTGGAATCCTCACGCATCTTCCAGTCCTTTTTCCTCCATCTCTGCTTCTTGTAATGAGCACAGCAGGCAACAGAGTTCACAAATGAATGTTTCTATACTCCGACCCGTGATCATAGTGCGAGATGTCGTGGCTCCTCAAAAGCTAAGGGCTGGTGTTGAATCACAGAGGTCTCATTAGGACTTATACAGAATGGAAACAATGGAGAAGAGCAGCCTGACGTTATGTGGTGTGGGTGGTTTGTGAACAGTAATGAACTAGCTTTACTCACGTTGGTGATGTAGGGCTCGATGGCCTGAGCCGTCCGCTTCAACAAGGCTTTGGCCAGATCGTACGCTTGCTTGTTGAGATTCTGAGAAAATGAAATTGTCATTGAAGGCTGAATGACATATGTGAGCAATTTCCATATTTTCTGTTCTATTCAATTAGACATGTTTTTCCCTGATTAGCTTTTCATAAAGCTATAATAACAATAATAATATAATATAATAAAAAAAATTTATAGTAAAAAATATATTTAAATAGCCTGGCAAAGCTTGATAAAAACTATTTTTATTTCAAGCCATTAACATAGTATAATGCTAATGTATCATTAGAGCATTATGATATTTGACATGTAAAGGAATACAGTATGAATTTTGATGGATTTATGCTAACTGAAAAAAAAAACATTATACCATTTATGAGACAAAACGTATCAATATCCCATGATTTTATTTCAACATTTAACAAACGTCATGACCTGGATATGTCATTCAAAAGATTTCTCTGTACCTTGTGTGCTGGAACCAGGTTAACTAAAACAGTGTCCAACAGTTCCTGGGAGACGGAGTCTCCCTCACAGACGATGGAGCTCATGAGATCCACCATATGCATATGCACTTTCTGATTGTGGCCATTGCTGAAAAAAATCAAAATATCATCACATCAAGTTATTAAAATGATTGAAAGCTGTTAATTTGCAATGTGCAATTAGAAGTGTGTGTGTGTGTGTGTGTGTGTGTGTGTGTGTGTGTGTGTGTGGTGGGCATAGACTAATCGTTTTAATTTAGATCAATCTCATTGTAATATTGGAATTGATCTTGAATAGTCAAAAACACACTAGATTAATCTCTAATCATAGTAAATTTTGGTACAAGGCATTAGTACAAGGTGCAAATAACTTTGGTCTTGTTGAGGTTTCCATCGGAAGTTTTTCAAATTACAATTAACCATGGTACTTAAAAACAACAACATGTTATTCCGGTAAAAACAGCGGATTACCGGCAAAATAAAAAAATCATCATTATTTTTTACTAAAGTTTCAAAAATAAAAACTGTAAAAGTCTTGTTAGTTCAGTCAAGACCCACAATAAGTCAGCGGGGATGAAAACACAAAAGCTCTTCTCCATTAGCACGTGATCCAGCGCGGCTCTCAGAGGACGTTTGCGACTGAGTGAACATCCAGAGAAACTGCCTCAATATTCAGCGGCGCACGTGATGCTGCTTCCCCACCTGGGACTCACACGCATCATTGTCATCTGACCGAAGGCAGGGAAATAATACGAGCGAGCGGGAGGCTGACAGCTCATTAGCAGATAACAAATAGACTGCAGCTTCCCATTTACATCTCAAACACAAGACGGTAAAGCAGAGCGCCACACTCGTGGAGCGTTATTTTAAGATGCCGAGCTGCATGAAAGAGCCGCGGCACCGGACCAGGGGGACGCATCTCATTGTGTGATTTCTTTCATTATGCCACATTTGCAATGTTTCCTCGTGACTGGATTGGCATGTGTGGAGAGATGAAGCGGTGAACAATCAGATTTGAACTTCAGAAGTCAACGGTGCAATGCATTACTTTTTCAGAGCATGTTATGAATATTAATAAATTGGCACGATAAAGCAAAAATATTTCTGTTACTAAAATTGCTTCAACCAAAGAATCTTCATATCAACTAAAGTCAACTTGAAAACGTCAATGGAGTCCATGACTTGATCAAAGTGGCAATCCAGAAGCAAACACACACTCACTTGATGACCTGAAACAGGGTTCTGTAGAGCTGAGTGAAGATCTCATTGCTGTCCTCCAATTCAAAGCAGATGTTGTAGGACTTCACCCAAGCAATGTTCTGAAGGAGAAGGTCAGATGTGACAAAACACGACAAAATGTTTCCATTAACCATTTAAAAGGCGACAAACCTCCAGTAGGTAGAAATAGCGATTAAACTGTGCGCTTTTGGTATCTTCCAGGCCTTTCAGCTGACGGGTTATGAACATGAAAATGTCCTGAGGAAAAAAGAGCAGAGAAATGAATATTTCAAGCATCAGCCTCACAATGCCAGAGAGACTGCAGTGTTATTTTAGTACTTCATGCTGAATACTTGATCCTTCAAGGTGAGGAAAAAAAAGCAGCACGACACACACAGACCAGTTTCAACAAAACCTCCACGAGTCCACGTCTACACTGAACATATTAACAAATCACAATTCCTTTTTGCCACGTCTTGTAACATTTTTGCTGCATTTGCACAATTAGACGTGTAAAAAACACGTAACCGAAAGAAAAACAGATGTAAAAACGACTTTCAACAGTTAAATTATCTTGATACATATAGTTTATTTTTTATTTGTTTGATTATTTTATGCCATCTTAGCTTCAATGGCTATACTAATGGCAATATGGTGTTTGACAATTTTACACTTCAAAATTTACAAATCAAAACATCTCTATCACAGCTGATAAATAGCAATAAAATATACAACTTTTCAAAATGACTTCAACAAATTAGATACACTCTTTCATGTTTAATTGTTAAAAATTGTAAAATCTTTTGTGGTAAAACATTTCTGACTTGATGTCTGATACCAGAATCTGGCACTCTGTAATTTCCATGTGATGAGCGTTCTTTGCTGCTCTGTCTGCCATTTCGTTACCGTAAAGTCCAGTGTGGCCAGGAACACAGCAGAAAACAATGTCACATTTAGCCATTTTTAATTCGTCAATTTTCACCAGTATAGCAGTGACTGCTGGATGTTCCATTTTTAAAAATTCCAGTGCTTGCAGGCTGGATAGAGTCTGTACAGATTAAGTAATGACGTTGCACTCTCCTTTCTATGAGTTCTAGTGCAAACAGTAGTGCATTTGCTTCTGCTACGAAGACTGAACCTTGTCCAGATATTCTTTTTGCAAAATGTTCTGTGTTGATCACTACTGCAGCAGATAATCGTCTGTCTGCTTTGGACCCATCTGTATATACAGGTAAGTGATGTGGAAATGTGGTTCTTATGGCCAGAAATTCTCCAAGGAAAATATTAGGATGAATATAGCAATCTTATGTTGATTGATACATATAGTATGTGAAATATAATAAAATACAAAGTATATATTGAAAATATATACAATTATTTTAATATTTTATAGAGTACAATGAAAAAACATTTCACATATATATATATATAATGTGAATGAAAATATGCATATTAAATCTCAAACCTACATGACAATCTGGTTACATACAATACAAAAAGTAAAATCTTATCTTTTTCATTTCACAATAATTAGTTTATTAGTTTACTAACTAGTAGTTTCAAGCATAAGTTGTTGAATAAAACAGTATGTAAAAGACTTCAAGAATTGCAACCTTGAGTTTATCCGGAGATGTGTACGGAGCCTCGGGCGCGTAGATACGAAAGATATCAGCCAGGCAGCAAGCCACCAGCAGTCTGACATCTTTATCTGGGTGTTTGAGGAAGAAATCTGAGGCGAGGTGCAAGGCCAAGTTCAGGTAGAGCTCCTTCTCCTCCTCTGAGTCCTGGTCCATGTCCATAAAGGTTTTCACCACCATCTGAGGTTCAGCAAACAACATCAATTGGATGCAAACACGCACTTCAACAGTTCTATGTCCACCATTCAGACATCTTAGCAGAGACAGAAGACATGCTCGGACTTTTTTGAGACGGGTTATTAATATGACGCAGAGTTGAATAGTGGTATATTTCCACAGCGATGCACCATGTCCTGTTTATTTCGGTCACAATTTAATTGCACTTCTGATTTTTATCAGAAGACAGACATTTTCATTTAGACCGTTACAAAGACACTTTTATTGAAATTGATTTCTTTGCATTACAGTTGAGCTGTATTGAAATGTCTGGTCACTGTCACTAGGGGTTCACTGTCACTAGGGGATCTACTGATCGAGCTACAAAACATGACTTTAATAAGTACGCTTTTTTTTATGTTGACTTAACAGGACGACTATAAAAAAAAAATGGACCCAAAGTGATCTTTTAAATCATGAAGAACTTTCTGCTATTTTTGGAAAAACATTGAAACAGAAATAACAAAATTAATTTTAACGACTAACAGAAATTAATTGATAAAAGTTAGTCATTTTCTGACTTTACAATTGAGGGACAAAATACAAATGTTTTGTTTTTGTACTAAATGATTCATCTTGATTACAAATATTTGTTAAATATTGTATAATACTGGGTGCAAGTTTAAAAACAAAAGTGTGAATGTTTCCTTCCTAATAAAATAAGCAGAGCAAAAAAACTATTTGAAGATCCACTCATTTTAGTGACAGCATACGGTATGAAATTGTGATAGGTTTTTGCAGCTATTAGAGGCTTTAGAAATATTATTGCATCGAAACTGAAACACATCACATGAAAACAAATACAATTTCCAATATAACAGGGTTACAACAGCATTAAATAAATTAAAACAGAGCTCTTGAAATTTGCAAAAGTGTAAAAAGAGAGTTCATAAAAAGTTCACAATAATTTATAATAATACATATTAATATTTTTAAATGTAAAAATAAAGAACATTGATGAGAAG
The DNA here is from genome assembly GCA_028031935.1 of Paedocypris micromegethes. NCBI lineage: Eukaryota > Metazoa > Chordata > Actinopteri > Cypriniformes > Paedocypris > Paedocypris micromegethes. The sequence goes on along the minus strand of CM051503.1, from coordinate 3,438,956 downwards.
CTATTGTTCTTTCAATCTTGACTTTACCTTGAGTCTCCGAACCATCTCCTCCTTGGAGATCTTATCGGAGATCTCCTTCACCCCCGGCGGGTAGGTGATTTTGCCGTCTGTGGCTCGATTCTTGGAGTGAGCCATGCTCTCCAATAACTGATCGCTGCCAGGAAAAAAAACAAAAACAGTAGACGCATCCTGTTAGCAATTCTATTCTTGAGAAACTGCAAATCATTCAATAAATTCAAAATGTGCACGAAACCTTTTGCCTTCCCAAACATGGCCATTTAAGTTTAAAGAAAAAATTATATATATATATATATATATATATATATATATATATATATATATATATATATATATATATATATATATGCATGCAATCTGTTCAAGTTCTCTTCAAAGTGGCCTGTGCATAGAAGTTTAGATATAGAAACTGCAGTTGTAACACCAGACAGACTCATTTACAGAAGAGACAGATTTGTTCAAAAATGAAACAGAAGAGAAAAGCCATTCTTCAAGATGAATCAATGTGGGTATAATCTGCACAGATCTGTCCAGAAAAGCTCCATTAAATAATGTAAAACTCCTCAACACAATAAATCACAAAGACAGGTCTGATTTCCTTTTACTTTTCAGTTAAACCACACAATGGATGAATTCACTAAATAACCATTCAATATGATTCTTACATAAAAAATGTTGAGTGATAAAAAGCACCCATTTTGCAAACTCCTGAAATTCCATTATTCCGTTCATTTTCAGAACCTTTTTCCCCATTCACACACCATAGATTGGTGACCATCCAATCAACAGAGCAGAACACATAGACACTCTCAATTCACTCTTTTCCAAACCCAAACACTTGTTTTTGGACTGTGGAAGGAAACCTGAGTCCCAGAGGAAACCCATGCAAGCAGGGAAAGTACATGCAGACCACAAAGTTGAGCAGTAAACATACAAACTACTCAGTGTGTCCTTCATCTGATAACATTTCAACAACAGATAAACTACAACCATTGTTAGACTTAATACTTACAATATTGTAGTTGCAATACTTGTATGTGTTTGCGTGTACAACTCCTACAAATGCGTTACAATATTTACAATCAAGCAGTACTGGAATTTTCCTAACCTTAAAGAAACGAAAAAAATGCACACAATTTGTACAAATAATTGCACTTTTCACTTGAGGGATTAATAAAGTCGTATCTCAAAAAAAAACCTTGAATGCTTCACCCTTACATCACAACAGCATTTGGTGGAATGGCTCAAATTTGCAGCTGTTGTCACATTAAAGTTGAGTAAATTATAAATCTGTTTTTGCACAAAATGTATACAAACGTCACGTGAGACACATTACGAGCGCGTGCTCCATCAGTGATGCTCGTGAAAGTTACGTCACACACAAGATAAATGATGCAAAAGTGAGTGAAATCTGTCACTTCATCGGCTTAAAAACACACACACACACACCACACACCAACACACACACACAACAATCATGTGGAAAAACACTGACAGCAGCTCCACGGTCTCGGCTCACGTGCTTGTTCAACACTCTCGACTGTAGTTTTAACCACTTGGTGATGATTTTTTACCTCAAAATTGCGCTCCAGACCCAATCCGCGGTTGTTTACAAGCTTGTGTGTATTGCACACCTCTTCAGTTTTACACTGTACGAGTCTATCGCTGTGTTACGACTCTAAACACGTCGGTCCGAGCACAGCATTGAGTAATAAAAATACATTTGTTAAATACACAACAAAACGAGCAGATAACGCTCCGGTTTTAATCGAGTGCTGCTTTAAAAAGAGGCTGAAGTGCTTCACGAGCGGCTAAGCTAAGCTAACCATGCTAAACACACAAACACACTCGCACGATGCGTGTCCGCACGAGGAATCCACAAAGTCCACGACCCGGTTCTGCAACCACAATGTACGCGATCAACGGCACAAACAGGCAAAAGCATCGCCATCGATATTTTTTTTTCGGAGAGAAATATTTGAAGAAAGACAGCGCCAGTCATATGTCCTCGCACGGGTTAACAGAAGAATAGACAAGCAGCCAAAAAACGGAGGGAAAAACAACAACCGGAATAGAGTGCGAATTAATAATACCCTTAATTATATCCGATGACCTCTAATCGATTGATTCCGTGTGCTGTACAATATCAAAGCATCGATTACCTTATTGAAAAAAGTGCGCGCTCCTCTCGCTGCTCCTGTGATCCTCCTGTCGGCTTCAAAATGGCGCCAATTTGTCCCTGTCTGCACCAGTCAGAGTCTCTCTGGTCGGATCGTACCCCAATACCTCCCCACCTACACTGGGGGCTATTTTGTTTGAAACGTCAATACGTCTATTCTACCTGAAATGGTTGTTACGGTTGAATTAAGTATATAAACTGTGATTTCAGAGCTTTAATTGGCAGAGTAAATGAGCGTTTGTGAACGTAGTCGCTCTGACAAGTTCTGGCGTGGAGCAACAGCGACACCTAAAGGAGACAGTGAAACTGCAGATGCGCTCTGCCGTCATTCATCATGTACTGTTCTGTATAAACGTATTAGATTTTTCCCTTTGTAGTCCGTATATAAATTATAAATTAGCACTTTTCAATTCTTATAAATAAACAACATTTTTTGTTGAAAGCATCTACATTTTTATAATTTAACACATTTCATTACAGGTGAAGATAAACTACAAAAAACCTAATCAATGAAACTGGAAAAGCAAAAATATAGTTTACATACGATACACATTATGAAAATGAAAACAAACATTTTGTGAACGAGCGGCCAACATTAGCAGCCTTTACAAAACTAAAAACCACCTGAGATTAAGTAGCATTCAAAGAGAAACAGTTTCACAGTTTATCATTGCAGATTTTTAATCTATAAATAAGAGTATAATATATATATATATATATATATATATATATATATATATATATATTCCATTATGTTACCCATCGTGTGATTCAGATTCAGCTTTTTTTTTTATCTTAGCGAAAAAATAACAGTTATCCGCTCGTTCATCAGGGTATTGAAAAAACCCAGATTTCATCGAGATTTTCAATAAAAACATCAATAAGAAGTGTATTTATATAAAAATGAAACATCATGTATTGTAAAACTTAGGGCACATGAGAAACATTAGTCCATTGTTGCTGGGTGTTTCTTTTGTGAAGAGGTTCTACCGAATTCATCACAATGTCGATATTCACTGGCCACTCGAAACGTTCCAGCATCTTCACGATAGTTTTCTGCGGAACACCATGCTTGTTCCACCTGTGTGGTAAAGAAATAACAATAACAGAAATTACAGATAAACCACCATAAATGGTTATAAATGCAGCATTTAAACGGAAAGTTGGTTCAACTAAATGTTTTGAAAATGTTTTGTTAAAAATACACTTCTTTTCAAAAAGTATTATTGATCCATTAGTTCGGAAAGATTACAGTGATATACAGTATTTATGACCGCCAGACATAATGCTTGGAAATCATGCAACAAAGACAAACACCATAGACTTGATGTGAAGACCAGAATGACTTTTAGAATAGCATTATTCATTCTTATAGATTCTACTAAGTACTGGAAACATTCTCAGAAATTCTGGTTCATATTAGCATGGTAGCAACACACAGTTGCTGCAGATTTGTCCGCTGCTCATACATGATACAAATCTTCCATTCCAAAAGGTTGGTACATTGGAAATGGTCAGCAACAACACAGTACTCAGGTAGACTGTGGCATTGATATGATACCGAATTGGTACTAATGGGCCCAAAGTGTGCCGAGAAAATGACACCCACATCATTACACCACCATCAGCCTGATCCATTGATGCAAGGCCGGATGGATTCGTGCTTTCATGTTGTTGTCACTTTCCAAATACTGTCCGAATGTTTCAGCAGAAATCGAGCCTGAACAAACCAGGCAATGTTTTTTTTTATCTTCAGACACACTTGGAAACAAATGTGTGCTTCAAGTGTGAAAAAAGATTAGTTTTTAATGGTTGTTAAATATTTATCAGTGGTGTACCTTTGAATCCAAAAGGTATGGCACATTTATAGATTAATCGAAAAACATTCAAAGTCGAATGTAGATGGAAGCATTTATGGATAAAATCACACTGTAACTGTCTTACTTCTCTAACTGGACTGGATCATATTTCCAGTGGGTATCTGGTTCAAGAAAGTCCACTCTGTAATTATAGTCCAAAGCCTGTAATAAAAAATTAAACATGTAAAAAATAACAATTATTTTCTTATTATAAAGCAATCTGACTTAAAAGCATCTATGGCCAGATAAAACCATAATGGATCGTGTAACCTAATGTAAAAGGATTTCAGCTCAACATGTGCAAATAACAGTGTTTTTGATTACAATTTCTGATGAGGATTACATTCAGAACTGCTCACCATTTCAACATAAGGCTTCATTTCCCAAGCTTGAATGTTGGTGTTGTCGATGATGATAGGCGAGCGGCCCTCCGACATCGCCCTCTCAGCTTGAACGTGACAAAACAAAAGAAAAAAACATGATCAGTTCCTGGATAAACAGCGCTTTCTCAAAACATTAAATTACATTTCTGGTCTTGTTTTTGAGATTGAGTGTCACTACAGGTCTATTTGCAGAGCAGGTTTTACATTTTCAGGACCACTCATCAGTTATGTGCAGTTGTGGTCCAGTGGTAGAGAATTGGCTGAATTGACCAGGGACACTGAAATGCCACGGCTTAAGGTTGCCCACTGTTCCGGGTTTAGGTTTGTTTACTTTACTGTCTGTGTGTTTTCGCTGTTAAATGCAGAGCACAATTTTGATATAGTCCCTATTGGCCAAACTCACCTAATCATTCCTCATCCAATCAGAATAAAGTGTATGCTCACCTCTCCTCTGGTTCCAGTCATGAGCTTCTCCGAGCAGAGCAGGCTCATACACATATCTGTGCTGTTGGAAGAAGAAGTCGTCTGTGCTCAGTATCAATCCAGAGTGACCAGAAGACACCAGTTCTCTGAGACACAAATACAATTACAAGTACAATTTATTTTCTAAAACCTGCTACCGACACCATATGATAACAGCTAGGCTTTTTCACTTACTGCAAGGTTGAAACTGTCTCATGACCCAGCATGAATTTCACTTTAGTATTTCAACACTTTTATGTTTTATGTTCTATGTTTATCTTTTAGGCAAATACTGTATATTGTTGACTGTCTTTTGGTTGTTTAAACATTTTACTAAAAGTACAAAAATTATACTTTAATTTTTGTGACTTTAATGTGACTGTAATTTTTATTGGATACAATCAAGAGAAAGTGTTGAGTAAGTAGGTATGTATTTTATAAACACAATTGGGCAATTATGTAAATTATACAAACATTATAAAAAAAATTATATAATGTATATATATAACTATATAAAAATTATTGACTCACACAACTTTGATTATTTCATATTTACACACCAGATTTTTTACCTGGCTAGCGATGACTTTCCTGACCCGGGGAGTCCTCGCAACAATATTAGGACAAAATCGGGGCGATTCCAGTTGCCGTAGTGATCTGCTCTGTAATCACTGTTGAACCGTTGGCAGTGCAAGAAGGGGGATCCTTGTGACGAGAAACCCCTTCCATAACCATCACGTGCTCTACGCGGTTCCCAAAATCCACCACTGTTGAAGTTCTCCCTTGATCTAGTATCTAGATGACACGTGGGATTTCTGTAAAGTTCTGGAGGGGGAATCTGGAACCTTGGGCCTGGAGGGTCCTGTAATGGAGAGTGACCCCACATGTGCTCTACATGTTCCTCCATCACTAATCTGTCTCCGTCAGCCTGTATTAATGGTCTCCATCTCTTGGAATTCTCACCTTCATGTCCGCTGTGGTCATGAGGATCTGGGTAAGGCCTGTAGCCTCTCCTTTCATGACCGTTAACGTTATCAGAACTGTTATTTTTGACTGGTGTGTTGCTCTTTGGTGGGAAGATTGGATCAACCAATGTGGTGCTGGGATCACCATCAATTTCATGACCTACTTGCTCAAGTTCCTTGTAGAAGTCAGAAAGTTCCTTCTCAAATAATTCAGGGCGACATACAGGCCCGATAAATGAAGTGCTGGTGATGCCCAGTTCTTTACTGACACGATCTCTGTCCGTCTCACACTTCTGATCCTCCTGGTCAGGAAATGAACCAGGCTGGTTAGCGTTAAGAGGTGCTGCAGGTTGGGATAAGATAAGATCGTTGAATGCTGTAGCTTGTGCGTCTCCTTCTTCTGGTCTACTCTCTGCTTGAGAAGTAGATTCAATGTCATTGACATTTGGCATCTGCAAGAAATCACAAATCGCCAAGTTTTGAAAATAACTTTTAGCACCAAATGCGAATTACACGGTAACCGATAAACGCACGGGTTAAAGCTTGGAAAATAGGTCCAATCGATGGATTTTTTTGTCGTATTTGATCGCTATTAGATATTAGATATATTAGATAGATATTAGAATAAAAACTATTAGAATTTTATGATAAAAGGTGTTCGAATTTAGTGAAAGCAAAACACAGAGCACCTAGCCTCGCTGACGATACGTTACGCTATACTTCACACGTTGTTGCTAGCGAAATTGTTGTGTAAGTACTCACCTCACGAGTGAGAAACTTAAATACCCAGTATGTAAAAAAAAAATGAAGTTAATTTAACATTTTTGCAATATGGCTTTAAACTCAAAGCTCAGTGGGTGAAAATAGAACAACAGTAAGACGTGAACGACTTCAAAATAAAAGTCTCGGAATCACACTAATTACAAACCAAGAGTACACGTATTTAAAATAAAAACACAATATAAAAAACGGTAAAATATACATATGTTCCGCCTGTTCGTAACATAATACTGGTCAGAGACAGAAAGACAGGTGGAATTCAAACAGAAGTTTATCATGGAAGTTTATTTTTCATTACATATTTACATTTTTGTCAGTACTCTGTAATTTGTAAAATGTATACAATACGTGAAGAGATAAACTATTTTATAAAGTCAGCTTTAATAAGACGTTTTGCTTCTTGAAACATTTCAAAACAGGCATCCCCACACATTTAAATTTAAATTGTATTCCCGTTTATTTAAAAACAAACTCTCGATAAATAAATAGATAAAGATTTAAAATTAAATGTATGCAGATTCTTTACACAGTACTTGGAAAATACTTGCAAAATTTAAAGGCCTATTATGCTTTCATTAATTTTTAGAATGGTCATTAGTGCTAGACCAGACTGTGTATTTACGTATGATGTTCATGCTATTAGAGACTTGTGCTATCAGCAGTTGAGAATAGAATTGACTCTGTTGATGCGAACGACTTTTCTTGAATTATAGCTATATTCAAACTCCAGATTGTCCCGGTAAAAGTACAAGTATCCTGTAAAAAAAAAGTTATGCTTAGTTTATTTTAACAATCTTTACAACGTTTATCACATCAGTATTGCAAACCATTTTGATAAGTAGCAGCATCCACTTCATCCCCTATTCCTGGAAAGTCTTCTTCAAAAGATCGTGGGTAGCCAGTGTCCATTTTGCCCGTCCACTCGTTGTAGCTTGAAAGAAAAGCAGCATTCTTTGAGGCATTTATTTAAATAAGCCTGTGTATTTTAGTTGACTTTATAGAATACTTTTAAAATATACCTCCAGTACTGTTCATCTGTGAACAATAAAGTCTTGCCAGTGTCTCGGATGTGAACCGCGGCATCAATTTTGCGGACATTTTTTGGAAGACCCAGTTTGTGGATATATTTTGGGTAGCCATCAACCAAATCGTATCCATTGAGAGCCCACATTCTGATTCCTAAAAGTATCCATGTTTTAAGAGTAGAAAAGGTGTGTGTGTGTGTGTGTGTTTGTTAAAATGTGAACAATAGCTCTAAAGTAAAAGACAAACCACTGAATATGATGACAACATCTTTCTCTGGATTCTCATATGCAGCATGTACTCTGTTGGGAATCTCAGGCCAAGTTGATTTGATAAGCGTTTGCTCAGGCTCAGGGATTTGTATATGTAGCCGCCAGTAAAACCTTCCAAAATGAGAGAAAAACTACTGCATAAGACTGAAATATAAAAGATCAAGCATGATTATATAGACTGCGGAGCTTTTTCTTACCTGTCTTTGAAGAGATATCTCTCTCCACGGAGTTCAGTCACTGCATCAAAACTCAGTTCAGGGTCACACTTGCTTGGAGCAACAGGTTTTGGCTTAACGCCATCGTGGGAAGGATTTGGGCCTGCAACAGAATCCGAATTAAGCTGATGGTTTTATTAAGGCCTGTTGTTTTTAGAGCATACCATATAAGGACTGGATCCCATCCACGTCATCTTGCGAGAGAGGGAAACCGCGGGCGTAATTGTACACTGGGTACATCAGAGACCCAGGGTCTGAGGAATGGGCCATACCCAAAGCGTGACCAAATTCATGGGTCGCAACCAGGTATAGATTGAAAGCTATGAAGAACACAAAGAATAATATTTAGCATACTAACCCAATACAAATTTGTCTCAAAACGGCTTTACATTTTTTTTTAATGATGGTGTGATACATACACAAACGGATACAAAAACAATTTGAAATACAAAATACTTTACAAAGAACAACAAATTATTTTTTATATGACTGACTTTCTTTTCTTAATTTGGCGATTAATCATGTAGTAACATTATTTTAACTGATTTTATCATTCAGGCCCAGAGTGCCTAGGATACCCAGAAATGCAAAAAGCGGTAGACAACGAATGGATGGATTTTATTGTACCATGATCATCTTTGGTCCATGTTTCGTCTTCATCAAAGTGTGTGTCTCCTCCAATGCCGTTTCCAGGAGGGTAAGCGTGGGCCAGAAGCCCCTCTGGGCCATCGAATGGATTGTGGTCTCCGTGTTCTGTCAGTCGCATGCAGAAATATTGTTTTTGCAACTGTGCTGCAATTCAGTTACTTGATTGATGGTACCTTTTGCTCCAAAACTGATCATAATATCTGCGTTTCCCTCACGCAGCCTATGGAACCTCAGCGGAGTCACTGAGCTCCAGACGTTAAAGGCATTTCTCACGGCTTTATCCACGTCCTCCTTCTTCAGGTCAGGAGTGTAGTTCACAATCCTGATGGATATTACAGCACAGAAGCCCTAAATGCTCTCTTTAACTCGTTTAATATTCATCTGTTGTACTCATACATATGCATAAACAGTGGAATAATTTCCTTAATTTTAGGAATATCATTGATGTATATTTCGGTTTTGTAAAGCATTTTTCTTGTGAATGTGATAAAAACAGTTATTCAAAGATTTAACCAGAATGCTTTCGGTACATGATGTTTCATTGGGAATATTTGTAGGAAAGCAAACACAACTTTTTCTTGAAGTCTTCACCTGAAAGTCACATTTGTAGTTTTCCACTTGAGATCTCTGGGAAAGTGATTGTATTCGGCCACATCAGGAACTCCGCAGCGAGCCATGGACATGAGCTCCACAGTGGCATCATCCAGATCACCCGTCACATCCAGCCTGAAGAAGCGCTGCATCTCTCGGATCTTCTCGTGCATCCCATCTATGGACTTTTCTCTACCCTGCAGACCTGCTGGAAGACTATAGTATCTCCGGAGATATTTCTGAAACAAATCATCATAATGTATGTTTTAAAACCCATTCATGCTATTTATATATTGATATCAGTGACATTTTCTATTTTTGGTTTAGTTGTTGACATGTGCTGCCCTATTTAAGCAACTTATTTTTAATTGTCATTTATTGATTATTGATTATTCATTCATCCATTTTTTACTGTGTTTTCTATTTCTGCATCACAGGAGCTGAGAAAACACACACACATATGTGGAAAATATACAAACTCTATAGTCTCAAATGGGACATTCTTGCTGAGAGAAGACAGCGCTACCCACCACGTGCCTCCCAGATTTAATTTATTTTGTTTTGGAAAAAAAACAAACCTGTATAAATCTTTACTTTGCAATTGGTTCTATAGATATATCTATCCTGACAAATCATAGTAATGGTGTTAATAATTAAACTGATCTAATTGTTGTATGAGCAAAACTACAATTCTCAGTTGTATCTCATAATCGTAAGATGTTTCAGTTATCATATGATGTTTTCTGACTTCGCACTATGTGTCCTGGTCTGATATGGTCCATTTAAGGTCAATACAGTCTGACCATGTCTTGCTTTGAATTGGGGTTTTTAACAAGATTGAACTTTATATTTGTGTTTCAAGTTTTCAGTCCTTCTGATTGGATGGAAATCAAATAGCATTTAAAATAATTGTGATAATCTTATGTAGACCACAAAAAAACAGATGAATTGTACTGTACTGTATATGTACTGTGTTTAAAAAAGTGTACATAAATATACATAAATATACTGTATAAATAATAATAAAAAAAAAGATTCCCTTACCTCCGCCTGTAGTTCCCTGTGGTTCTCCGCAGTGTGAAGCGGTTTGGCAGAAGTGTGTGCAGAGATCAGCAGCAGCAGCAGCAGAAGCGTCGTCTGCTCCATGTTCACCGAATGATCTTCTTCTCACTCTGTCCGGTCTTTTATTACCGTCGCCTGTCTGTACAAATCTGTGATTCATGTAAAAGCCCCTCGGCTAATTCACCACTTCCTCCAACCACAATCTCGTGGACGTTGGCCTAAAAACTGCTCCAGGACACTTGAGCGAGCGATGAAATCACTAGAGTAAAGTCATGCGTCTACTAGGTTCTTAATTTCTTAGGTTCTTTGGGTTCTGCTGAGATTTATGATTTCAAAAGAAGTTTATTTTCTTAAGACAGGCAAATACAGGAATACAGTTCTAGTCTGTAAAGCTTATTTCAATATTGATTTTTCTTAAACATACACAAATCCTGGCATCCGTGAGTGTGCTAACGTTTCCCGTCTGCTTTAAAAGCATGCGTTTGAATCATAATCGTGACTAAGTCTTCCCAACCTGGACAGACATTAACACTTTTTAACTAGAGAGCATAAATAAAAACAGGAACATAAATCATACAAAAAAAAAGTTAATTTCAAAAGCATTGTTTCAAGCTTACCATAATATTTTTAAATAAACATGCACAGTATTGTCTGTGCTTTTGGTTTGAAATTCCGTTAAATGTCCTAGTTAAAAGAGTAAAAGTTTGCCGTTAAAAGTTTTGTTTCCTAAAGGAACGTGAGCAACATGTTTTCAACTTGCATGAAGAAACCAGTCGCATTATAGGTGCCTGTCGCCATTGAAACACAATTATGGAGGGAGCCAATTCTTGAAAACTGACAAAAACTGAGTGACTTCATGCTTATCGCTAGATCTGAACCCATTGGATGTGCTTACATTATATTGAGGTTTATTTCACTCACAATCATTGTGTGTTGATTTATTATATTTACGTACAATGTTCATATGACAACCATATTATAAACAATAGAACTTTTAGTTTTTGTCTTCATAGTTTTAACTGTTACTTTTTGTATTGTTTGTGTTTTGCACATAGATTATTGTAATTTTGCGATATTTAATAATAACAGTGATGATAAAGAGTCTTGAATCCTGAACAACCCTGGTGATGTGAAGACAAAAAAAGGCTTCCAATTTAAAGCAAATCTTTCTAAAATGCCCAAAACTAGACAAACTCGGCTTGTCTCCATTATATCTGAAAGCTGAGGTCATATTCCTTCATCCTGTTGTGACACACTCTTAGTATATCATTTGTCATAATAATACAGCATTAAAGGCTGGCATGCAAAACTGTTGCTGTGGGCAGAAAGGATGTGATGTGAGGAATATGATGCAGTTTTCTCCCAGTGTGAGAAGAGCCACTTCACAACTGCAAAAACATGAACTTTTGCTGAGTGCGTTTGCAAAACTGATGTCAAGAGGAATTTTTCTGGTTTTAACCGTAACGTTCAACACACATCCGGGCCGACTTATTAAATGCTGAGGACGTCGCTTTTTTAGTATCAAACAACCTTGAAAAAGGGAAAAAGTAAATGTACAGTACTGTATGTAGTTTCTCCAGAAAAAAAAATATTCAATTAAAATTGTATATATCTTGTTTGTATTTTTTAAGAATATCTTCGCAAACTACCCAAATCGTCGTGCAAGTGTTTGTAAAAAGTTTGAAACGTCAAAGTATTTGTAAAGCTGTCATTAGTAAAATGAGATTTACTAAAAACAGATGTTGCCTTGCATGAGGTTCTAACGAGCTGATTGAGACAGGAAGCCTTGTTTCCTGAGAAAAAATTCTGAGTGCACAGTGCAAATCTATTTTAATTTGTAATTTATGGCAGAAGAAGCAACAATGACTCAATATTCTGCATTTTATTAAGATAGACCAACACAGAAAACAGGAACTGAGTGCGGAAGAAGTTTGTGAAACATTTTCATCTGACTATATTGTACCTTGAATTAATTTGGTGAAATGTATCCTGAAAACATGCAAATGTCACTGTCTGTAGACTTGTCTGTAACACTTGCTTAATCATTCTGGATTACATTACACTACAGTTGTTTTTACAAATTATGGCACTATCTGCTCCCACGCTCACGCTGCTTTGCCTAATACAACAAAGATACTTTTATACTTAAGATTAGAGATGATATCACACATTTCACCTAACGTACCGAGCAACCCATGGGGAGCATCTTGACAACACTGGGTCAGAAGGCATGACAGTGGTGGACAACCAATTGCAGAGCAGGACACAGACACACTCACACATATGGGCAATTTTCCAGTTCCAATTTTCTGCAAAGCATGTTTTTGGAAAACAAGATGAAACTGGAGTCCTGGAGGAAACACACGCAAACACTGTGTGAACATGCAAAAAGCTGTCTCAAACAGATCGAGTCTCAACTAGATCTTTTTCACTGTGAGGCGACAGCGCTCCCCACTGCGCCTCCGTGTTAACAGTCTTAATTGTGTTAATTACTGTGTTAATTGAGACTATTTCCCATTTGCACTTGCAACAACAGCATGTGGAAAAAGAGGAATGGCATGACAAGCTGAGATATTCTAGAGCTGTTTCACAGTTTAATTCACATTTCACAATTTCATTTGACAACCAGATGTAAAACAAAACACTTCTGTAGGTCGACAATAATATCACGTTATACATTTCCATTTTCATCCCTCTAAGTTTAATTCCATTTAGTCTTGTTGATGACTTTAGTATTTACCTTCAACCTCACAGTTTACACACACACATATTCACACAGGGTGAATGCCGACCGACTGGCGGAGCTGGAGACAGATCACCTCATCGGTGAAAAGCGAGTTGCTCTTGGCCTGGATCTCCTCTTCCAGGACCCGCTGGTTGCGAGTCAGAGATTTCAGCTCCATCTCCGAGAGCTCCACAGCTTTGGTCAGACTAGAAGAAAGCATAAGACGCAGGTGAGGACAAACACTTAAGCGGAACTACTTGCAATCATCGTATTCTACCTTTTGATGTGCTCGAAGATGCGGTTGACCTCGATCTGGAGTTGGATTTGGGCGGGGTCGTGACACAGCTCCACGTAAGGCCGCTGGCCGCGTGCAGACAGGCGCGTCTGAGCCACTCGGAGCGGAGCTTCTTTCTCTGCCACAGCCACTCGTAATGCTGTCAGATTCTTCTCTTGATTGGATATCTCTTCTAGCAACTTTGCGACAGCATTGGTACATTGGTTGTTATTACTGTATAACACACTCTGAAATGTACACACACTTTAACTACTAAATCGTTTTTGTAAGCTCAGTAAACTTGAAAACATCAGTCAAAATAGTCACCTCAAATTATTAGAACTTTACTGTAACACTCAATTCTGCAACGTCGATTAGAAGAATCAGACTAGATTTTTTGTGCACTTAAGTCGTTTTGGCTGACAATCAAAAGTTTCAGCAGTGCAGCATTGGGTTAATATATATTATTCTACTTTGCTTTCAACCTATACTCCATGTTGTGCTTTTTTCTGTAAAAATATTTTTACAGAGTTTCACTGCATGTGAAAAATGATTTGACTAACATTGTATGTGCTTTGTGCAAGTGAACACATATGTTACCCTAAGCTGAATTTTATTTAAAGCAGTCTTTTTAGAAAAAAATAAAGCACCTGAGCAAATATCTGTGATCTCACCTGGTCTAGCTGGTCCTCCAGGTTGGCTTTGGCCAATTTGGTGTCCTGTATGTGCAGAAGGAGAGCATGAGTGGTGGACTCGTACTGTCGCTTCATGTCTGTAGTCGTCTGCTCCAGCAGACTTTCAACAAGGGCTCTCAGAGAAGCCGAATGGTTCTTCTCCTTCTCAGCTTTGCTCAAGTTCATGTTGCAGAAGGTTTCCCACTCATCTGGTGTCAGAACCGACCTGAAGAACAGAGAATATGAATTACAAATCAGAATAAACTGTAAGTCAAACCAGCCGATAGGACAGTAGAAATCCTGCTTTCTCCTGGAAACATACCCAATACTGCCAAAGTCCAAGCAGTCCACACCAGGGGATGAATTGGTTAGAAGAGAGCAGGTATCATCGATGTACTCCGCCTGAAATTTATTGTTCAGGTCCTTTTCCAGAGAGTATTTCATTGAATGAAGAAGTCTGAAAGGCAAACATTTGTCATGTGTTTCCTGTAGATATTAATATATTATTGGAAGATTATTGGAATAGTTAATATTAATATTATTGGAAGAGTTCCATCTAATCCCCTACTGTGTTCCTCACACAGTTATAAAGCTATTAGGAGGCACCAACCTGATTTGCTCATTGATCTGCTCTAGTGTTCGCTGAAGTAGAAGCATCACTCCCTCAATCACCTCCTTCTCCTTCAGCAGCTCCTCTTCCACCTCATCCTGAGCCAGGCTGATGGCCACTCGTTTCGGTCTGCGCTCGTCTCAAACACACGCTTAGTGAGAAGACAACACTCTGAAGCTTCTGCGAACTCGACGTGTGAGAACTACCTCTTAGCCAGGCACTGCATTGCAACACCGAGCGGGTCAGAGCAGTTCTCCAAGGCTTTCTCCACACGAGCTTTCAGGATGCAGAGGGTCTCGATCTCCTCAACCATCTCCTCAAAACGCTGCTGTAGCTCCTGCCTCCAGAATCTGATGTCTTGGAGTCTCTCCTCTAGAAACAAAGAGAAGTAGTGGACATCAGATGGTTCAAAGAGCCCAAATCATCATCAGGAGTTTGTGGAATTATTTTGTTTTTTGTAAAGAGAAGCAAAACTGTCTGGTTTTGTTGTAGTTATCAACGTGTGACTTTTTATAAGTAAAAGTTTTTGAGTGAACAGCATTTGTCAGTTCATTGTCCTCATAAATAATAATAAAAAATGAAATAATAATTATTTAATCATAATTATAATAATAGTAATTAGTAAAGGGCCTTTTAGGACCCTCAAGGTCGCAGTGTCAAAATGCAGGAAGCTAAAACAATGATTGAGAGTTTTTAGATTTATGCTTTATTTGTTTATTTATAGAAGTGTGGTTATATACGTATGTAGTCAGTTTTCTGTTGTTGTAAGATGCAATTTACCAGCCGTGGAACTAGTAAAGCAATTCAATTTGAATGACTGGTGTTCTGTAAATTATGAAATATCTATGCATTTCAGACTAACATCTTGCAACTTGAACGTTGAATGTTACATGGTACATTGACAGCAAATCACTCTTTTTGATTGATTTTGATATACAGGTGGAAAACAAACCTAATACAGCTAAAAAAAGATAAAACATAATTATAGCAAGTTAAAAATTGGGAAAAAAATATGGGGCCCAGTTTCTCACCCAGTCTCCTCTTTGTGTATTGCTGCATGTGATCGATGGATTTGTTGCTCTCATCTATCAGTCTTTTACATTCCGCGGTCAGTTTCTGGGAATGGGCGCGATCTGCCTCTGAATTCCGTCCGAGTGTTTCCACTGAGTGTTTCCACTGGTGGGACATGTTTGTAGGGTTTCCCATTGATTCAGACATCCTCTATTCTTGTCAGTATTTTCTAAAATAACATAAAAACAAAAGATTTATCATATGCAGTATTTCAAAACGTTTCTATCAGACTCAACAAACTTTTAACAAAATACAATATCCACAAATATCTGCACTTTTCCACATGCTTGTTTTATTTACTCAAAACACTACAAATTCCTTGTGTGTGTAAAGACAGACTTGACACGAGAAGTACTTTATGTATTCGAAGTGGATCTGATACAGGATAACAGAGGATGTATTGACCTAATATGAATATATTCCCAATCGATTAAATTAGCGTTTGATGGTCTCAGGAAATATTGCCCATATTAAAACTTAAAACATTAGCAATCATCCGCAACAACAACAACGGAGCCATAATAGAGACATATAACGTTTTACCTCCGTAAAGACAATTCCAACCTCACCGATCATCAGCACGCAACAATCTGCCAAAATAAACACACGGTTACTAAGGTAACACGCTTTGCCGCCACTAGATGGAGCCTATCTCAAAGACGCCGTTGTTTTTTTATTAGTTCTTTCGAAGTACTCAGCGAGAATGATATATCATGATATTTCACTCATTAAACGCTTTCATTATTTCTTAAAAGGCGTCCTTTTTATCTTTAGCATAAACACCTTTTTATTTTCATTTAAAAAATGTAATTAATCCATGTGAATTTTCACCCCTGTGTAGTTTCGGTTTTGTGTCATTGATTAATGTCATGTAGACTATTTGTTCCCCTTTTTCCATCTGCTTTTATTAATTCTTTCTATAAAACAGAAGCCAGAGTGTTGTTTATTGTAAAGAGTTTTTATTCGTCCTCAATAATTAAATAAACGAGGCTTTGGATTAGAAAAAACATATAAATGTTTTACAGTGATAAGACTGCTCAAAATTTTAAGATCAATTATTACAACAAAATGCATTATAAACTTTTTCACAAGAAACAAGAGAAAGGGTTTTCACAAGGATAATGATTCATTTCATATAAATTATACTTACTAAATCATTAGTTTGAAACTAAATGAACACACATTTCATTTGTTTTTTCAAACAACATCTCAAATATATTTAACATAACATCATCATTACATTTCATAAATAAAATTGGAAGAAAAAATATCTATCAAATGTACAGCAAAATCAGTATTATTTCATTTTCAGTCATTTAATCTGAAATTCCGAGAGATTACATGACTGCTTCAGTATACATATGTGCCCTATAAACGCTCAAAAACACTGTGCAAAAGCAGTTTTCAATGTAACAGACAGGAAGTTTCAATGGAATGACAATAATAAACAAAATGCAAGATTGGAATATTTAAAATATTTTGATGAAATGCTTAAGGCAATGACATGGTCCAAATGATTCGATATAAAGTTAAAATAAACAATAAGTATTGTAAAAAAAAAAAAAAAAAAAAAAAAAAAAAAATATATATATATATATATATTGTGTGTGAATGTGTAAGGTAAAACTAAAATAAAATTTTTGATAAAAACTTCCACAGATCTCCAATTTAAGAAATTTGGACGTGTAACATGTTACTTAAAGGTAAAAACATGAAGGCCGTTGTTTAAAAGGCATTGCGTGTGTAGAAAGGTGCTTTTCTTAGGAAGAGTTCACGGTCTGATCAAGATCAGAGATGTTTTCAGGAACCAGACCTTCTTCCACAGCTGCTCGTGATTCCTGCACCTGAAAAAAGCAGATTTATTCCTATAGTGTTCTGGCTTATTAATGCATTACAATTTAAACCACACACTATTAAGAAAAGTGACGACATTTATCAAATTGTAGATTGTCAAATAGGCACAATTCTTAAAAAAAATGAAATCATTCTTCACATACCGTATTTACGCAAAAATAAGCACCCCCTATTTTCAAATTTTCAAAAAACTTGAAGGGTGCTTATAATCGCAGATTTCAAAGGCGCTAATTTTTCGATATTTCAAGTCGAGTGCAGCGGGCTCAGCCACGGCAGGCGTGCAGTTCTTACAAAGAGCAATCACAAATAAATGGAAACATGTAGTCTTTCCTAATATTATTTATTATCAATTTTCAAGTACAAAAGCGTTAAAGTGAACGATGAACACATGTAGATATTTCAGATGGCCAGATAAAAACGTTTTATCTTGACACCGGCTAATTAAATCATTCGTCCTTCTTCCCAATACTTTTTATCAATTTTTTCAAGCACAACAGCATTAAAGTGAACGGTGGAACGAGGAACATCCATAAATGTTTCAGGTGGCGTGTTTAAAACTTTTCTTGACACCTGCGAATAAAATAAATGAAAATGAGTAAGTCCATTTTTTCCTGTTTTTTTAAACCGCTGCAACAAGTGACTATTAATATCCGATTTATAAGAAATGATTTTCATACCTGTTTTACTCTATGTCTTCGCTGCTGCTCTCAGATGAACAAGACGCAACGCTGACGTCATCGGCTGAGCTGCACTCTTCAGCTTCTCTCATTTCTTCAGTTCCGTCCAGTGCGTTGGAAATGCCGGTCTTTTTGAAGCTTCCCACAACGACTTCTGGCCTTATCAATGCCCATGATTCTAAGGGCGCACTCACACTAGGGGCTCGGATCTGCGCCCGGGTACAAAAGCATGGTTCGCTTGTATAGTGGGAGTGCGAAGTGTACCCGGGCGCGGATCAGGGGGCGTGACGTCACGTTTCAGGCGCTCCAAAACGGGAAAATGCGTGCGCCTCCTCACACGAGCAGCAACAAAAGCGATCGACCTATTAAACAAGTGATTTTGCGAGGCTGTGAAGCTCCACAGACCAAACGATTTAAAATGATATGCCACAAACTCACCAGAGCGACAGAATCCACTGCTTCAGTGAAAGCGCCGCTCTTCCTGTTTATATTGAAACCGTTGCACAATAATAATGAATGTTTTGTCCCCATCTATATGCTTAATAACATATACATTTCAACTCCAAGAAAACACACGAACCTGTTTTGATTTTGTTCGTATTTTTACTAACTTTTCCAACATTATATCAGTGACAAAGTATGATGAAAACCTACGACATCTACCGGCAACTACTAGTGTTACTTAATACATCGCAACGTAAGCGTCCTGAAGCGCGATTACCAAAACCCAATGAGAGTGCGGGCCAGCGGGGGAGTAGAGAGGGGGGACAATCGTACCGAAGCAAGGGTTGAGCAATGTGAGGACACCCTAAGATCCACCTGCAGATTGTCCAAGTTTGGCTTTTTTATATTGCCAGCTTGTTGGAGTTCACTTTTGTCATCTCGTGATTAGCTCCGGCCATCCAGTTGTTGTAAAACCGACGCAGATGGTCTTTAAACGGCTTGTTTATTGGCACATCCAATGGTTGAAGCATCTTTGTCAACCCTCCGGGTATGATGGCCAGATCGGTTTGAGTTAAAAGTCCCGTAATAATAATAATAATAAAAAAAAAAGATTATTTTGTAATTTTTTTTTTATGATTGAAAAATCAGGGGGGGTGCTTATATTCGCGTAAAACGGTATATGTCTAAACTCAATCGGCGTATACAAAATGGAAATACTTACTATGAAAGGTTGGCTAATACCCACAATGCACTGCAGGTGGCTGCTATAATAACACAGCAAACATTCACCACCTAGAACTGGAAGTTCATCTTTACTCACATAAACCTGCAAACAAGAAAGGGATTAAAAGGTTTTAAATATTTAAATATTCATGTGCAGTAAAATATGTTGTGTGTGTGTTTGTGTGTGTGTGTGTGTGTGTGTGCGCTGTAGTATTATTCAGTATAATGTAGTATGTAGTATACTACTTTAACTGATATCACTAAAAGCAGCTTAAAAAAACTCACCTGAAAAAACTCTTTGTTCTGAGCAACTTCATCGTCCTTCACCCATGTGTAGGTGATGTAGTCTGAAGCACTTCGAAAACCCACCTGACAGAACAAAAGGAAAGTTTAGGTCTAAACACACTGGACTGGATCAAAAACTGAATTCTGTCCTGATTCTGACCTTATATAAACCGATCCAATCCCAAGCGCTGGATGGGAAGTTCTCATGAGGACTGTAGCCAATCACAGCGTCAAAATCGGGACTCCATTCCCCCTCAGCACAGACCTGAACCAGAGGTGTGGAGAACTTCCTGCTCATCTGATGGGAGACAGAAATACATCACATATGTATTTAGGAAAACAAAATTGTTGTGTTTGTTTAGTACACGTATCCGTTTGCTTAAGCATTGGGAGAGGGCTAATCAGACTAAACGGACAATAAACAAGTTGAATCATCACAAATTCACAAAAATAGTCTACAGATTTAAAACAGTTAAACGGATGCTGAACAATATCCGTTAGATAGACTGTTAAAGCCAGATAAACGTTGCTTTGCAGTGCATGGACATATATAAACCTCCTTCAAAATAAAAGAGAGTTCAAACCTTAAATAAACACAAAAGCAATTTAAACCACACACTATTATCAAATCGACATTTATCAAATTGTAGAATGTCAAATAGGCACAAGAAATAAGAATAGGGTAAAGAATATGGAAGCTCAGGTCTAGCTCACCTCCATCAGGAAGAAGCCAACAACCGGCTTGTGGTCGCTCACGCCGTACTCCATCTTACTGGTGTAGGTCTGCAGCTCGATCCTCAGAGGAGCCTCTTCCTTTTGACGCTCTTCTTCACGGTCCGGATAATCTTCCATCACTCGCCACAGAATGCGGTCACACCAGGCCGGCTTGCGTTTCTTACCACTGGACAAATGTAAAAAAGGGACTTTTAACTTTTATGATTTCATGAATAAACATTTAAGAACAAAAAAAAAAACTTACAAATTTAAACATGGCCACCAATGAATAATGAAACATATAGTAATTGTGATAAAATATGTTTAAGATGTATTTGAATGTGGATGTTTGTATTTTTCTGTTCTTTTTCTCTCAATTTTCCTTTCTTCCCACTCATGTTCTCACCGTCTCTCATTCTCACTCTCATGTATGTGCAAACGTACATTAAACTGTAATTTGGTTATATTAAACTACAGTGTATGTCTACGCAAGTGTAAAAACTTTTAACAAATATAAAAACAGAGCAGAGGTTGTAACTGATTCCTGAAGATTTTTATTTATTTATTTTATTGTGTGACTGTTCACCTTGTGTCATAGTTGTTGGAGTTCAGGTCAAACTTGAAGGTGGGTTGAAAGTTGAGAGGTCCTTCTTCAAACCTCATCAAAATCGCTTGCCTCTTTTTCATCATGGTGAGCTGAGATTCACATGGGTGCACGTTAATAATATAGTTCAAATTAAAACCAGATATTATTTGTCATTACATCACTGCTAAATCTCAGTATTATAAAGACTCTTAGTAAAGCACCTGATCTTTGGGCCACAGTAAGTTAAAGCGCTGGCTGCTGATGCAGTTACGCATAAAGTGCATCCCATGATCTTCGATACGAAAATTCAAATCTCCGAACCAGAACACCAGCCTAGAAAACAAATAGCACATTGACTTGCATATGTGTGCATTTAGAAGGCAGTTTTAATGCCAATTTCATTGCAAAAAAAAATACACAAAGGAGATGTGAATGATATACAGAAATTAATGTCATACATTAAATAACATGGTTTGGATGATAAATTATGTAAATATTTTGAATACATGCTTGAAATGCATTCAGAGTTATCAAACTAATTATGAATATGCTAAAAATTATATCAATAATAATTATACTATGAATTATTAATAGTTTAATATGAACTAAAATAAAAAAAATTTAAGTAGATTTTTAATCAATAATAAACATTAAAATGTACAACTGACTGTAATTGATTTAGAATTGTTATGGTTGTTTCATTTGTTGTTTTTACACATCATGACATCACTGCACGCTTCCCCAAACATTTAAAGCTGTGTGAACTCTGATAACTGAATGAAGGACTCACTTGTGATCGAGAATGTGTGGCGTGTTCTTGTCGTGGAAGGACTGAGTTTCCAGAATGTGCTCAAACTCATCCACCCTCTGAGAAGCGAAGCTCATGTGTGCGGCCAAGTGACAGTTCAGGAAGCACAGCATGTGCCCATAAAAGGACAGACGTATGGACACACCTCCTTTATTCCCCTGCAATAAAGAAAAAAAACAACTGCGTTTTCATTCAAATAATTATCTCCTGAACACAGTCTAAATTCATGAGCAAAAACATATTTAGCTTTTAGTTTGACAGATCTCTTGCTCTTGAAAGATCATACCCAGTAGCCGAAGATTCCAGTGCGTGTGTAGGTGACCTGAATATCTTTGATGAAAGGAACGTGCTCCAGCTTGGAAAAGAAAAGCAACAGCAAACCCTGCATCCGTACCGACGACACCTGAACAGGACCAGAAGAAGAACATGCAATCTCACCAGCGTTTAAGTTTGAACAAAAACCACGGCAAACATTTGCTGCAAGCATGTCTTTTAAAAACAGTTCTCAGCAAGACCTCAGTAAACCACAGAACAACGTGATCAAGCACATACCTTCATAAAACCCAACGGAGCCAAAGTGTCCATGAACATGTGACTCCACGAGTCATCAAAGGCCAAATCTGACACGAACTTGAGCGGTGCAGCCTTCACCTCCTGTAGACTATATGAGAACAGACAGTCACAGCACAACTTTATTTCGTTCAATCCATTCATGAGGTCAATATCTTAATGGCTTGAACAATTGAAGGCAGAGAAAGCATCAATTGTAATACATTTACCTGCATTTGTCAAAACAACAAAAACTTTGCACTTACAAAAATCTTGAACTTGCACAAAAAAATTATCAATCATAACATAAAACGTGCTATTATTTAACAATTCATTGCATAAATAACTATGCAAAAAAAAATAGTTTTTAAATTTTTTTAATAGTTTTTTTAATAGTTCTTTTTAATACACAAAACATCAAAGCACTAATCATTTTAATTTTAGCTGAATCTAGGTTTGGAATGAGACATAACCTTGGATATAACACCAAATAATAATCTTATTAACATTATTTTATAATATTAATTATTTTTAATAATAAAATTACTCTTTGCAGGGAGTAATTTTACACACAGTGAAGATGGATTATAAATTGTGCCTTCGAGTTCATTTTTTGCCAGAAGTGACATAAAGCCATAACCCAATGATAATAATGGAAAATAAATGTGAATTATTCCTGTTAATGATTGTTGACCATTTCACAATAATTATAAAAATGTATCAACATAAAGCTCTTCAGCGCCACATTGAGGCAGAGAGTGATTTTGCACATCCCTCATCTCATCACACAGTTTTAGACACTGAAAACGTAACTTTAAAAATATCAGAGCAAAGATATCATCCGCAATATATTAATAAATGAAAAGCTTATTTGTGTTATCATTTAGCAGTAGGATGTTGTTGGGGATGTTCGTTTCCTCTATCTCATGAATTCACTGTACGATGGACCTTGCCAACCAAAACCTATTCTAGGTTTAATAAAGACCTCAAAACACCAGAGGTTTAGTCAAATGTCTGAAGAGTGCTCCACATCACGTGCTTAGTCTTGTTCCCTTTCCTTCAGCTCTCACACTGTGGATTCGTTGATTGTTCTCATTCCCGTCTCGAAACTCAGACTCTCTTTATTAAAAACCATAAAGAATAGCGTCCCGCACTAACAAATGACAGAGCATTTTGCCAGTTGGGTAGAGATAAGACAGTGGGTTCCTCCCATTTACACGGCTCACTTCCTTCATCCGTGTCCTAGCAACACCAAGGTCTTCTCAAATGTGGACAATGCTCTCACACACACATGCGGAGAAACCGAAAGTTAGGAAACAGTTTAGATGAGTTAACGGCTCACATTCCCTCAAATTCAGATAAGGAGCTTTGCACAGAGACCTTTGTTGGCGCTTCTTCCTCACACACACACACACACACACACACACACACACACACACACACACACACACACACACACACAAAGAAAAGGAAATAGAATAGAAAATGTTAACTCCTTTTTAAACGCTGATTCTACAACTCTAAATGCATATTATAAGTTTTAATAAACTCAACAGATGTTTTCAGCCAATCACAGAAAATAGACACTCTCACTCATTCATGAAAGGCAAAAAATGGACTCTCGGTTTCCTTATGACAAGCAAGTTAATAGATTGTAAACCTGTAATGTTTGCATGAGAGAGCATACAAAATGCAACCAGAGCAAATCATTAAATGAACTTTGACCTCTCACCCAATCACATAGAGGTCAGGCTTGGTGGGAGAGTTGAGCTGAAGCAGGGATGTGATGTCATCAGGAGGCTCAGCGGTGCCCACATTCCACGTCACCACGTACAGCCTTCAGGAAAAACACGTCAGAATACTTCCGTCTGCACAGTCCATTCAGATTATTCTCACATAACGTAAACTAACAAGAACACCATTTCAACTCAATGGCACCGATCAAATCCGTTTAAAAGCTGATCACTGAAGATCTTTGAGTTAAACAATACCGTCATTTTTCTCTAACTCAAAGCATTACTCAGTGGTCAGTCAATACACAACAGACACAGCGAGAAGTGAAGAAAATAAATCTAAAGTTGTGGTTGTTGGCTCTCTATGTATGAGAGGAAAGCCACAACCAACAATTGAGACCTTCATTTGAGGTCTTGATCATCCGCACAAAACATGGACAAAACCAGACACACTGTGCACACATGTTTTCAGTGGAAAATTGATTTTTTTTAAGACAAAATAGTCAGGCATATACATAGTAGGCTTTTTAAGTATCACAAACACACACGCACGCACGCACGCACACACGCACACACGCAACACACACGCGCACACACACACACACACACACACACACACACACACACACACCACACACACACACACACACACACACACACACACACACACACACACACACACACAGGCTATGAGAGGTAAACCAGGTTGGTTATTCAGTTATGCTGGAAGAAAGCCAGTTGTTGCACCAAAGCATGTTAAGAAATCTAATCCCAAAGTTCTAATCCCAACTTTATTCTTTCCCCATTCCAGCAAACACGACACTACAGCGTTCCCCTTATGTTAAAACAAGCATTCAGGAGGGCTGAAAGCTTAAGAGTCTTACGCCAAAACCCGTGACAGCGTCTAAAACATTCACAAGCGCTTATTTAGTCACAGCGTAAGCTTTAAATATCAGATGTATGTTATAAATAGAGTTAAATTGAACATATGTATTTATTTTAAGATAGCACAGCAAACACACATTATTATGCAAAATAAACTAAAACGGAACATTAAAAGTAATAGGTGCAAAATAATAATAATAATTAAAAAATATATATATAAACTAATAGGTGCCAAATAAGAATATTATAAACGTATAATTAAGTTGGTACCCAAAAGTGTCTCCTCCATTTTTTTGCTCCAGACAAGCGGAGTTCAGTGCATTTGACAATTCTTCCTGCATCCTCTCGCCTGCCAATCAAAAGTTAGCACAGTATTAGTTACCAATATAGCAATTCAAATCAAATCAAATCAAATTTTATTCGTCACAAGCAAATACATACTTAGCATTAAAAATATTGCACATAATTCCAATTAAATCACAAAAACATTTGTAACGTTGATGACATTTGATTAAACGGTTAAATCAGTAGGATATTTTGCAGTCCTCCTGGCTTCAGTTAAACTACATTGCCATATATAAAGAAATACAAATAGCAAATTTCCAGGATCCTTAATCAAGACATTATATAAAAATGCATAAAAGTGCGGCAGTGTTATTACAGATTCAGAGGCAACACGTTGAAGTTTGTTTTGGAAAAGATCTGGTATAAATACTGATGTCAGTTTTAATAATGATAGTTTAATTTAAATGCAGGTTACCTGATAACTGACGCGTGTCTTCGCTGGTGCAGTTTTAAAGTCTTAGTGGCATTAAAATATTAGCGGAGACGAATTTAACCGGCCACATCCCGAAGTGTGCGGCGTATTTACGCGAGAATCGCGTGTGAAAATCGACGCAGTAAGCGTCAAAACAAAAATGTCTGGATAAAATATAAAATAAAAGTCTTCGAGAAAAACTTTTTTTTAAATCAACACCCGCGTTTAATTGCACAAAAGTAAACGTAAACTTTTTTTAGGCACACACTTATTCATACTGTATGCTACATATATACAACTGTACATGATATTCATACTGTATGCTGCATATATACAAATGATTAAATTAATGCATCAAGTAAAAATATATTCAAACAGGTATTTTTAACAGTATTATAGGTTAAAGTAAAAACTAAAATTTAGTCAGATTTCCAAAATAGTGTTCTAAATTAATGTTGCCACACTCATTCAAAAACAAACAACATTTTACATAGCCGTATATTTGGCATAAATGTTGGAGAGATGAAAGGTACCTGTATAATTATTTTTCTTCCTTCATTGTTGACCCTTAACAAATCAAACATCTTTGTTGTAGAAGTGTCTAGCTATCTAAATTCCCCATTAGCTTTTAAGCTATACCTAAATAGACTAGAAACAAATATACACTTGTTTTCACACACACACACACACACACACA